>CM045455.1:8952781-9250281 GCA_024666655.1 Dascyllus trimaculatus | reverse complement strand
GCAGCGGATACACAGTTTCTACAGCATGTTTCTCGACACAGCAACTGGTTTTGTCTTGAGCTGAGCATTTTGACAAAACACTATTAAAATATTAACAATAAATAAAAATAACAATACATTTTATTTATAGACGCCTTTCAAGAAACTCAAGGACACCTTGCATGTAGAAATAGCAAAGTTAAAAACATAATATTATAAAATTTAAAATAAGGAAATTAAACAGTTAAAAACAGAACAGAAATTTTGCAATAATATTAAAAACAGAAGTTATGCAGTGACATGAAAGAACGAAAGTCAGAGTGAGTAGGCTTTTTTGAACAGGTGGTTTTGAGACGTGATTTGAAAATGGCCAGAGAGTCTATGTTTCGGTTGTCAGGTGGGAGGGAGTTCCAGAGGCGGGGGGCAGAGCGGCTGAAGGCTCTGGACCCCATGGTGGTCAAGCGGGCAGGAGGCATGGTGGGGCTGAGGGAGGAAGAAGATCTGAGGGTCCGGCTGGGAGTGTTTATGTGGAGGAGTTCAGTAAGGTACGGAGGGGCGAGGTTACAGAGGGCTGTGAAGGTTAGGAGGATGGCTTAATAATAAAATATAATAAAAGTTATATCATTAAAATCAACCGATAAACATCAAACATTAGTTCTCCAAAACTCAACTTACAGAGTTTATTGTCTTTGCTTGTACACGACTACCTTTTAAAAGCCACTTAGGATTGAAACTAATACTGTTTTCACAGAAAATCAGCGGGATAGAAAAAGCCTAAAACTATTAAATAACCACATGTATGTATTTAAGTTTATATAACATTTATGTGAGTGGTTCCATGGTATATAGATCAATCATCAGTTTTATCCTTGGGTCCTTTTTCATCAGCAACATTATCACTACCATTAGGTGGACCAAGAGAAGTCTTAAGTATGGACACCCCAACTTTATCAAGCTGTACTTATTTTTCTATTTTCTATGCTGTAGAACAAAACTAAACATATAGATCCTACCTCTGTGCTCATTCTAGACAGTTTGGACTAAATAAAAGGTAATGTCGGTTAATAACAGACAATTTAACAGACAAAATTTGCATTTTGGACTTATATTTGCACCTCAGTTTTCCCTTTTTTGTTACTGGTTGAGCGCAATGTGTTGTACTTCTAACTGAAAGGAAATGAGGGGAACAATCAGGGTTCAGGAGGTTCAGCTGAGACATCAGATTTAGAGATTTGCGCCCTCATCGTAAAAGTAGAGCACAGATGAAATCTTTTCTATCCACAAGAACAATGAATGTCCTTGTACAACGAGCAGCTTACAGACCACAGTCCTGGCAGGAGCAGGAAGCATGTGACACAATGGGCCTGAATTAGTCCACAACACTTTGATAATCCACCTTCTCACATCACTGATTCATCACATTTGTACGAACCTCTTGACATCTAATCAAAGTCCGAATAATCTAAAATACCAAAGGGGGACAATTAAATGACCTTAACCTTAAGAGCTGCTGCTGGAACATGGCCACGAGTTGAATTCCTGAGCATTCATTTACTGTGTTATAGTCTAGATCAGATCAAGATCAGTGTGTGTGAGTGTGTGTGTGGTGGTCTGCATTGCTGCTCTTTCCTACCATGGCTGCTTGTTAAATAATTGAATTAACTGATAGTACATCATGCTGCTCAGGTCTGCTTGAATCGCTCTGAACTGGGTCTATTTGGGTCAGATCTGGCTGTGCTCGTGTCTATTTTTTGAAAAAGTGTGCACATCAGGTTCACAGTAGTTGTTCCACTGGTCTGTGTCAGACTGGGTCAACCATTTTGGACCCATTAAGGCCTCTATCTAATAGCCTGAGCTTAGCATTACATGAGCCGACTCTTTTCTCAAGTGTATTGGATTAGACTTTATTGTCATTAGAGTATCAAGACGTGCAGTACTGTGAACATGCATGTCCGTGTTGGCCTGTTGCATTCTTTCCTGTCTGTGTTGTGATGTTCCAGTGTGCGTTTGTGTGAGTGTGCATGTGTGTAGTACTGTGATGGAGCTGATAAAAGTGGGCTTGTTCCAGTCAGCGTGAACCTGACAGTGACTCTCGTTGTCTGAACGGGATGGAAAATCAAGTGGTTTGCCTCCAGCCATCAGAGAGAAAGAAAGTGAGTGTGTGTGTGTGTGTGGGTGTGTGTGTGGGTGTGTGTGTGTGTGTGTGACACTGCTGGCATTGGCTCATTGGTGGCACAATGTACTGTAGATCTGCTGGAACAGAAAGTGTGTGTATGTTTACATTCAGGTCATTCATTATGCATCGGGGACAAATCAAACCAACCTCCACACTCGTTTCACTTTGCAAACGTCCCATTACTTAGTGACACATTTATGTTCCTCTGAGTTATGGGAAAAGCATAATCTAGCTGTTGAAATCTGAATTAATACTTTCAGTTGACCCTAATAGACCCACCTCCTCCGGTGGCATCTGGGTGAACTCAGTGGAAGGTGGACGAGCGACGGACATGACGGCGCCCGGCAGAGAGACGTTGGACAGCCGTCTCTTCTTCACCCCGCTGCAGTTGTTGGGGATCTTGAACGCACACCGTTTGTGGTAGTTGAGTCCACATCCTGCAGAGGAAAAGGTTTGTTAGCTGCTGTTCCCTTCAGTCTCGCCTCAGTTTGTGTTGGCATGTTCCGACATGATTGTTTCAGTACAAACTCATGCCAGACTTCATGTAAACCAAATGAATTTTAGCTTAACGAGCAGAGAACTCGAAGTCAATATTGGGACCAAATTATCTGAGACATTTTCACAGGCTGAGACCCTGGATGCAACTATCCCCTTGTCTTTTTTGCATTGTTATTAGGAACAAATAAACTAGGGCAACACTGAGATTAACAGGCGTTGTGAAAAAAACTAAAAAATTGGCTGAGATGTAACTCTAAACCTTTGCTTTCTCTAGAATGTGCAGATCTATGAAGTCCCTGCTTCTCTGTCCACCCACCCCTCTGCAGCTTGAGCACACCAGCTCACCTACAATTCCCCTAGAACACTGTACTGTCCGATACAGAATGCTAAGTTGTAATATGTGAATAATTCAGTCAAGTATGGTCTGGTAGACGAATCAGAAGGACAACAATGATACATAGAGTCCCAATCTGCAATTTGCAAGATTGGTTATTTAGGTTTGTTGTGTATGAAACCTTGGAAGTCTGTATCCATATATTTGTCATTGGCACATTGCAGTTTTAAGATGGAAATTACCAGCTATGTTGATGACTGCTTATTTTGCAGGTGATATGTCTATAAGTGCATTTTTAACTATTGGACACAACCAGGCTTGCGGTTTCCCTCCATTTTTATCTTAAACAGAGGCTAATCAACCCCTAGCTCCAGTTCCTCTCGCCAAGAAAGTGAATTGTCACATCCCCCAAGTGTTGCTTGATTGTTCTGTTTCATTAAAGTGCATGAATAAGACCTTTAAGAGAAATTCAAATGGTCGCAATCTAACTATCTGTCTGCATGCGTGTACAAACATCTTATGGAGCTTAGGATGTGGTTAGTGAGATTGTTTACCAAATCAGATGCTTTAATCATTCTAAATTATGATTTACTCCAATAATTTAAAAAAAAATCTCCATTCTTCTTCTGTCAAGGTTGTTTTTTCTCATCCTTCCCTCCCATCAGTCAGAGTGAGTGGGCAGATTAGATTCTTTTGTTGCGTCTCAGGTCTGAAAACTCTGCTTTTCACCTTCCCGACGAGTTATATAAGCGGAAGCCGTATTTCTGCGCTGACAGCCGCTCAGCTCCTCAGAACATCAAGCGTCTCTTTCCTCTCGGCTTGGCATCGCTACAGTAACAGTTCGCTCTGAGCTTTCTGAGCGCCGAGATCAAAACATTAAAGACGAGGCTCTTTGAAAAATAGTGGCAGGAAGTCACCGAGTCAATGAAGACATCCTGCTGTACAGCCACCGCAGCTTTGATTCAGGCCTGAAAACCAGCGCGTGAAACCCCCGTGTGTCTGTTGGCCGTGAGCCCGGGCCTCGAGTCGAGGTGCTGATTGGGTCAGCGTGGACGTGGCAGAAATCAAAGCCGAGGCTGAAACCGGAGAAGCCGCCGCACATAACCTCAGCGAAAACGAAACTTTATTAAATGTGTTAAAGCAAACATGACATCACGCTGGATTAAAGCTTCCATTTGTCTGAGGGACTGAACAGCAAAGTTTCATATGCACAAAGATCAATTGTCCGTCTTCCATCACTCGACGAGCAGCCTCCTATTTCTCTGTTACACTCATTAAAATTTGATTTCTTTGACATCACCACAGAAACACGAGCTGCAAACAACCTCCTGTCATAAAGTGAACTGAAAGGAAGCTTGTTTTTAATATCCACTTAATGTACCTGTCTTTCTGCAGCTACTTCAGAGCTTTAAGCAGGACTAAACTAAACTAGACAACAACTAATTCAAGAGCTATGATGAAATGTATGAACTCTTTTGTTGGGTTGGACAGACATTGACAAATATTGATGCTTTAATATCAAACTTACAGCAGAAGCTCCAGGATTATTACTGATGTTATGCTCTCTTCCCTCCATGCTGGTAACGATCAATATTTTATACTAATCGACGTTTACGTGCTTCCCTCTAAGGTGCACTTGATCTGAACTGATCAGAGAAAACACGTACACTGAGGGGTTCCTCTGTAGCGTCTGGTTTGTTTGGTCATGAAGACAGGTCTGGTAGTTTTGGTTTTCACTTGTTTTAGGTGTAGTTTCCTGTTTGGTTTAGGCTAGAGAGAGAGCTCACATCTGAAGGCCCACTGCGTGATGGGCCCGGGTGGCTTCCCTACTTTTAGTTCTGTTTTCTGGACGTGCTACATGTTTTGTTCGCCGTGGAAGTGAAAAGAAGCAAATCGAAACTTTAACGTAAGACAAAACTAAAAAAAAATTATAGTAATTATAGTGGTGATCGGTTGGCCAGTTATTTGGGCCAATTTAAAAGCCGTTTTCAGATAAATGGTATCTGTTGATCATCGGTTCCTGAGGCTTGAAACACACACACACAAAAAAGAGAAAAACAATGCAGACCTCATATAGCACATTAAGTATTAGTTAAGTTGACTGTCAACAGGAGACTTTGCAAAAATGAGCAGAACAAGAATCTGCTAAGACTAAATTAGCCACTGTACAAGGAACATGAGCTAAGATAAATCTGTAAACAGCAGCACAACACACTGCCAGATGTTAATCAGACCAGTGAGAGGAGACTAACTATTAGCTATCTGTTAATAAACGCTGTTTTTAGGATCACTAAGATCTTTTTAAGTTTACAAAGTTTTTTTGATTACTTGTGGACATTTATTTAGCTGATAATTTTTCTCATTTTTTATTTGTCCGTCATGAACTGCCACCATATCACGATGGGGAGGTTGGTGTGTCACTCTGACCTTGGGGGCTACGTTGTCGTGGGCAACACGCTGTTCCTGGTAGTTACTTCTGAGGCAAATTGGTCCTACAGGAGAGGACAGACTAAAAGCGACGAACTCAATAAACTGTGAATCAGGGAACACAGCAGCCTCATCTAAAAATGAGCTTACAAATGAGCATCTGGCAGCAGAGCCTTGACCAATGGGGCACGACTCAAGAAGCTACATGGACCACCACCCAGTGGGCACACCACTCGCAAGGTTTGGGGCTGGGAAAGAACCGGAGCTGGTGCAGGAGGAGGAGCATTACCAGTTGAACATAGCTGGGCTAACCTCCATGCATAGACATGGTTCTTGAATAAAACTCCTGTAGAGGGGCTGGCGTCTCTCCTTTTGTGGAGTTGTTCATGCTGAGAGGCACAAGGCAGTCAGGGATACTCACAAATTCCCAGCTGGGTATTATTGCATTAGAGGGTGGTTGTCTTTCTGTCACTGAAGGAAAGGACCTGACTGTTATCAGGGTGAAAAATGTGATTCTGGCATCCTATATCAGGCATCAGCCCATATCAGTTGATCTCTACACTGCAGCCTTTGCCACAGCTTTGGTTATGGTGATTTTTTACTCGACTAGTATAAAAGACCGTCCATGCAACTGTATTATTTTCTGTGAAATTATCACTGCAGGCAAGTTATTTATCATTTAGACTGACCCTGGTAGCTCCTTTGTTTCATCCCTTTGGAAGGAAAATAAACCTCTAAGCAACACAAATCCCAGAGATTCAATTAAGTCATGTTAAACAGCAACCTAGTTTGTAGCTTAAAGAAACTTTAAAACATGTATGTGTGGGTTGCTGAAACACTGCAGTTCCAGTCTGTCAGGATGATGAAATTTCTTCTCCGACGCGAGTTTATGCTTTGGTTTTATGGGCTTCTTACTAGCATTAATACAGTCCATTCACCCATATGCATGCAGTTTTAACCACAGCAGCATTATAATGATAACGAGGGTCCAACCCTAGAAGCTGCAGCACATCCTTACCTTCACATTTGAGGCCCTGTCTGACGAGCCCCCACAGCATCTCCCCACAGTCGTCACAGAAGGCCGGGGCCTTGTATGAGTGGACGTACAGTGTGTGAGGTCGAATCTGGAAGTCCTCCTCTGTGGCGAGAGCTGAAATGCAGAAATAGACAGCGAGACATCAAATAACAATATTGGATCTTTCCCATCCTGCAGCCAGTTTGAATGATAGAGGAGGAGATGCTGTCAGTCTTTTGCACTTCTACAACCTTTGGTCCTGCATTCTGGTGGATGTTACTTTGACACGTACCACTAAACACTGCTGCATGCTCTCATGGCACCTGCACTCCCCAACATCAGCAGCCTCTCTCAGCAGGACAATATGCCCCATCACACCACAAAAACTACTCGAGAACAGCCGAAGGAGCATGACAAATAACCCATGGTGTTGCACTTAAATGTTGAGGCTGATCGGTGTTTGTATCACGTTGATGCTTTATTTTACCGTTTGTCCACTGTGGCCCAGAAAGTGTTTAGATGATCAACAACTTTTACAAAACTAAAGTTATAGTTATTGGTGCTGCTTCTCAAAGGGGACTGAATTTCAACTCCACTGGATTCACGTGTGCCATCATAGACAACGATTTCCAGACAATACATTACTTTTCCAGATGCAAAGATGCAAAGAAACCTATTCATGCATTGTTTGCAAGAGTTTGAGCAAAAACAAGAAAAAAAATGCTTCAGTGTTAGATCTTCACATCGACTCCATGTCTCATAGAATTGATGAAAGACTTGAATTAACAGTATGTAAGTGCTGAATGGCTTTAGCATCTTGCTTTGCTGACTGTCTCTGCCTGTATATTCATACCTGCTGCCTTGAGGGCATTAAATATACCAACACTTAAGACTGAGGAGTAATAATAATAATAATCTACACTTTATTAGTCCCCTTGGGGAAATTTGTTCTCTGCATTTGACCCATCCATACTAGGAGCAGTGGGTTGCTGCAGAAGCGCCCAGGGGTTTGGGCCTTGCTCAGGGGCCCATAGTGGTGGTGACCCAGCCTCTTGCCAGTCCAGGGACGCAAACCGGCGACCCATCAGTTACAAATACGCTTCACAAGCCACGAGGCCACCACTGCCCCTAAATCTGGAGATACAGCCTTTTCTTACCTTAATCCTCTTTCTTCCACCTTTCTTACTTACTTATGTGTCAAGCAAATTTAGTAAACTCTTTTAAGAAACATCAACTTTTCAGTCTTCCCTTGCCCTGTATCCTGATTTTAATTATGTCTCACTGCAAATTTTTCATCTAATGCTTAATTGTATTCATATAATTTCACCCTATCTTATTGCATTTTCATTCTGTTTGCCAATGTGTGCCATTTCTTTTACATGTTTTGTATGTACTGGATTTGCAATGATGCCAAGCATTTTGAGCTGAACTGTAAACATGAATGGTGCAATACAAATACAACATGCTAAAGCTTGTTTTGTCTTTCTAGCGAGTTCTTCAGTAGTGTAAATGCAGATATACCATCCAGAGCTCTGGCAGTGTGAACTGTAACAGTAATACAGAAATAAAGGAGGCTCAGCTCTGCAGGGTTTTGCAGCAGCAGCAGCAGTAAGAGGTGGAGGAGGAGGAGGAGGAAGTGGTCGTGGGTTTGCGCCCGGTGCGGTTCGAATGTGTTTTCATCCTCCTGTGTAATTTAAACCTGCCGCTGCTGTGCGTCTGGGTGTTCAGCTGTTAAGGTGTCAGTTTTAGTTTTTACAGGCCAACCCGTTGACACGACGCAGGAAATGACAATCCCATACACAATATTATGGTTAGAGCGAGCGGGGTGACCCGGTGCGACGCCGTGGTGGAGGAAACAAGATCTGGGTCGACCTCACCGCTCTCCCTCAGTGGTGAGATTAACAAGAGCGCTGAGGAGGTGAGGAAGCTGAGACAAAACAAATAATAAAAAATGAAATTAATGAAGCTGTCCTCACTTTTAAAGCTGCCCTCGCGAAGTGTAAATGAATTTATCCATAACACCTAATACTGTAAATATTAGGGGTTCTATTAATAGTCATTTGGATGCAATAATTTTGATGTATATATCATTTTTCTTACTATATATTATAGTTGTCAATTTGCCAATGATTAATATTATTAGCTGTCTAAATACAAAGTGCTGGAACCCATTAATTGTTGTTCATGAGGCTATAATTCTACTTTTTCTTACTTAAACACTTAAAACTTTACTACACCCCAGAGTTCATCACACTGTAGTTTAAGTACACTAATGCAAACAAGAAAAGATCTTTACCAGTGTAATAGCACATGTGCAGCATTTAGGAAAACAGGTGTAACTTGAGGAAACGCAAATACTGAAGCATGCAAGTAAAGAAAAAACTGTAAAATACAGATTTGTGCGTATTTTTGTAACATGTTTTGTTTTCAATATTAGCTTCCATTTGGTCTTTTTACATGTGTTTTCCTGAACTCTACTTCGATGAACTCTCAGTGCTACCGTATTAATCTCCTAAAAGCATTTGGAATTTTGAAACTAAACAACTAAAGCGCCTAAACCTGGCAGACAAAGTCTCACCAGTTAGCAGACTACAGAAAGATTTAAGCAGATTATTAAAAAAATAAGGAGTGATACATGTACAAATATAAAAATTATTAATCAAATGAAATTCAGAAAAGAAAATGTAATATTTTGGTATATTGTCCACCAAATATGTAGCCCAGATGCTGATTTAATGCTGTAGTCAGGGCCAGGAGCTGCAGGTAGAAAGCTACGCCGTGTGGACTAATTGGTTAATTTTAAAAAATCAATAGATCAATTGATCACAAAAGCAATTCCCTACCAGAGAGCACCACCTCGACCAGGTCGCCCTCATGGATCTCCTCCGCTGAGGTCAGACGCTGCAGGATGTTGTCTGAGCTCAGGTCGTGACGGAAGAGCAGGATCTTGTCGTACATCCCGAAAAATCCACATTCAGGGAACTGAGGGGGGAAAAAGAAGAGCGGTTATAGCTACGAGTCCACAGATGAGTTATCACAGGTTTGCAAGAGGAAGCAATACGGATGAAATCCTCAAACACACTGTAAGTAACATTACATAACACTGATGTACAGCACAGTACTGTAGTCTGAGTCACATTTTTTGATTCTTATCCGAGAGGCATCTGATCATTCTAAATTCATTCGGAAGCACAAAAACAAACCCAAACATCCAGTCAGGGTCGTACGAACTACAGAATCTTCATCCACTAGAAGAACAAAGAGTCCTGCTTTAGAATGAATCAAATGTAAAAACAAGCAACATATGAAAAAGTGTGTTTTAGTTCTTTAATGACAATTTTGCTTTTAGAAAATGTAATATCATGTGTGTAAATGAGAGCGTTTAGTCTAAAGGTGGCACTAAAGACATAATTTAAAGCTCATTTTAAGTGAAATATCTTCATGCCCTGTGTGCAGCTTGTTCTCACAGCAACAAGGGAAGTTTTATTCATTACATCAACCTTCATAGAGATCCGGTCTGTTCCTAAAGTTAAAGATTACCTAACCTTCGACTATGAGGAACACATGACTGTGAAGAAACCAATTCAGAGAAAAACCACACTGGGAAACTACCAACAGCCAAAACACGGCTGAAATATTTTGACTGTGGCTGCTGAATTAATTTTCACTGCAGACAACCAGCCTCCATATTTGTAAAAATGAAATTTCCTGGGTAAAAGCACGGTTTCTCAGCAGCTACAACCCCTTTCTTTTATATGAGGAACCATAAACCTCGTGTGGTGTTATGTTCAAGTCGGTGACACTATTCTTGTCGGATGTAATGCCTTTTCTCTCTTTCTGTTGCAGCTTTCCTTGACCAGTTTTATCAAATGTTTCAGTCTGTGTCGAGTCTGCTGTAAAGCGAACATGAAGCAATTAAAATGTGAAACACCTGAATGAAAATCAAGTCCATCGAGTCCATTCTGTTAACTTACACAGGTAATCTAAGATATGTTTTCAGGTCTCAGGGTTTCTTGTGGTGCAGCTGGAGGCAGTAAATGTCTCAACCAATAAACACTGACAAAACCACAGGGAAAGACAAAAATACTGTTGTGTAGAGTTGTACATCATCACTGCTTGGTCAATACAGTTGTACATCTATTAAATGTTAGTGTTTAATTACATTTAACGACACACATACCGGACTGCGGAGAAATATATATTTCAGTCATTATTTTTCAAAACTTTCCTAAAATGTTTAAATCCATTGCAACAAATGTGTTTCTTCTGTGTTATTATGTTCTTGTTGGATCATGACGCCAGCTGTTTTTGACTTCAGTCAATGCTCAGCTGCAGTTACAGTTTTAGACAATGGTGGCAGCAGCAGTCGGACTCAGTCCCAAAGTTTCCAAAGACCCAAGGCCTTGAAAGTATTGGAGTACTTCAAATTATCACATAACAAAAAGAAGGTTTGTAAAGCGAGCAAAGTTTCGATCAAGTGCCACAGCAGCACATTATAATGCGCGCACACCTGAAGAGAAAACGCTACCTGTCACTGAGGCATTTTACTGTTCTGTTGTATCTGTTTGCTTCTCCGTTGCTCCCTGTGCTCACATAAACTGTTTTCAAATACAGCTGAATTCCCAATAAAGCTGCTGTCTCTTACATACTGTTGTCAGAAAATGGAACAAATACGAAACAGTGACTGAAACGAGAAGCATTAAGACGACATGTTAACCAGCAGTCACTTTCAGGCGGCTGCTCTGCACTGCTGAAATCCAGATTTTGTAACTGCATTGTCGTCCAAGAAACTCGCCACGCACAGCAGCTTCTGCAACTACAGCAAAATGATACCACAGTTTCTAAGAATTAAAGGTGTAAACATTTCTGTGACACTGCATCTGCAGACAACACTGAGTTTAAAGCAGCCACACCAGGGCTTTCACAAGTTTTAGTTCTCTAACCACAAAGTGCACATACTTTACTCCTGGCCATTTCAATGCACGAGTGTTCCGACCTTCCTGAGGGCAACTGGTTTCAATTCATTTCTGTACATTATTCCTCTATTACAGCGGCACTTGAGACTCTCCTAATAGTAAATCTGTTTACAATAGGTAAATAAGGTAAGTTAAATGGTCAATAAGTGGTACTGCAACTTTTAGGGAAGATTTATTTCTTTAAGTTTGCACTCCTCTCTCTTAATTACCTGTATAATGTGGCTATCGCTCTTCAGCGTGTTTTGCAAAATTGCTGGCAGTTTGTATGATTTGTAGTTAAAACACTGAAATCATTGGCATGTCCCTTTAAGGATGCATCTTAATTGGGTTGGTCTGTGCCCTCATGTGAATGATTTAACCTCCCTCAGTGTTTTGAAATTGAAATCTCAGAATTTGATGTAAAGATTTTCCTCCTACAACTTGACAAAAGTGTAAGACTAAATCTCAATTTCATTTAAGTTAAATTAAACTGATGTGTTTTCAAAGAAGCTACATTAAAATTTACCAAAAGTTTTTCAAGCACCGTCATAAAAAAGCCCAGATAAACACTTGTGAAATGAAGAGTGTGTGCGTTTATTGCGTGGTAAATGCTGTGCGTTGTGTATTTGGAGTTCAGCAGCTTCTGCAGGCTGCAGAAAGGCAGGTGGAGCAGCTTCCTGCTCCGTGTTAGCAGGATGTTAGCAGTGTGCAGGTAGCACGCAGCGTGGATGCAGCAGCACACACTGACAGCAGGAAACCGACCGACAGGTGGCGAGGCAGAAGCTGCGCGGATCACATTAGATGTACCACGCACAGTCGCACACATGCAGAAAGTCTGTCATGAATTATGGCTGAGGTTCTGTTACTGACACCCTGCAGTCATTAGCCATGTGGCTACACACCACCGCTCAGACAAGCAGACAGTGACAGACACAAACATGGGAACAGGACAGTGTGATCCAGGAGAAAGCTGAGTTCTCACAGGAGTTGAGTTCACTCTGGTTATTCTGTGATGGTCTCCTCCTTCAAACTGAACGATCAGGAGACACAGACATTAAAGACCTATAATACCTATAAACTGAAAATTAGAAGGGATGTCTTGATCAATTTTTTATATGATCCAAATCATTCGATGTGTATCTCCTTACACCAGATACTATTTTCCCAGATAATACACACTTCAAGTATTGTAGAATACTTGTAATACTTGGTTGTGCCACCAGGTGAAGCCTCTTCCTGTTTAATACTGTAGTGACCAGAGGAGGCAGGCGGTTCAACAGCACCAGAACTAAGTCTTCTGTGACACTTAATGACCTCTGAGCAGCGAGCAAGTAAGAGATCTAGCTGGGATAAATTACAGCAACATTCCTTTTTCTGTCCTCAATTTATATCACAAGTTAATCAATTATTGATTGATTGTGCTGCATTGATTAAGAAAATTATTAACATTTTGGTACCTGTATGAGAATAGATGTAAACAAAGAATTGGGCTAAGGTTAGTGTCATCACTGATCAGTTAAAATCTGATGACGACCCATCCTGATTGAATCCAAACATCTGTAGACATTAGCAAACATTCTGGGTCTGTATATATTTATTTTATCTTTCTTTGGGGTTTTGTGTCTCTTTCTGATTATTTTGCATCCTTATCCTTGTGTCTTTAGTAATTTTGCATCACTTTCATAGTCATTGTTATAGCAATAATGCATCATTTTAGTCTTGTGAAACATCTTTGCAGTCATTTTGAGTCTATTTAATAGACTATACCTCATTTTTACATCTCTCTGTAGCTGTGTTGCATCACTTTGTGCTTGTTTTGCAACTCTTTGTGTCAATTTCAGTCTATCTAGTCTTACAGCAGCATTCTTCACCAGATACAGATTAGCCAGTACCCACAGTAATCCAGCTTTGAGGAAACTAATGCAGTGGTCACGGTCTTAATGTCATTCAGACAGAGAATGGATTTTAGTTTGGCAGTATATCTCGGTTGAAAGTAGCACCATTTTACCATTAAGTTAATCTGCTGACACCAAGATTCATTGCATAGACATGTAGGTTGGCTGTCGATGGCCCTTGAGGGGAAGGAATCACTATCCCTTCTGTTTTATTGTCATTTAAGTAGGGACAGTTCTTGGAGTTTCAAGGGAATTCAAGGGAAGGTATATTTGTGTGTCATCAGTGTAACACTAGAGGGAAACTAAATTTGTGGAAGACAGAGCCTAACAGGAGCATAAACAAGTAAAATCAAATGAGCACTAAAGTGGAACCTTGAGGGACTCCACAATTGATTGGGGCCAAATAGGAGAAGCAACTCCCAGTTTTAACAGATAACAACCTGTCTGCTAAGTAGAAGGCAAACCACTTCGGCACAGTATCCTCAATGAAAACCTGGTAATTTAGTGTAGTGGTCGACCACATCAAAAGTCATACTGGGATCTAATAAAATTAAAATGGCAAAATTACCAGTCTAATGACAGTAGCGAGTTCATGACTCATGAAAAATTTGAAAGTCATTTAATATCACATCATTATTTTTTATACCAGTAACCCAGAATATAGTCTAGTTTCCAGAACCACTACAGCTTATTCAAGTTGTACAAGGTGTGAAAGTGTCAGCAGCTCAAATTTATGGTACAACATTTGATGTAGTGCTGGGTTTTTTTGTTTTTGTCCAATTTAAAAACAATATTAACAAACAAAAAATACAGTAGAACAAACACGTCAGAGTTTGTCTGTTTATCCAGCAGCAGCTACAAAACTAGGACTAAGCAGGAAGCTGAAAAAACCACTCCATGCAGACTGGGTGAGGTCTGAACCAGAACTGAAAACGCTTCTGTTCAGCTGCCATGACGATGCATTTACGCTCCATCCAATCACATTACAGTCAGTCGTCAGCTGATGCATTCTCTGAGGTGAGCAGAGAAACACACTAAGAGTACTGTTAATGGACAAGAGTGTGTGTTTAATACACACTGATCCCCTCTTTATGGTTAATCCTCCATTAGCCAGGGATTAACCTCCACACACATGCAGCACACCAACGCACACAGCCCCTTTCATTTTCAATAACTCTTCTCTGACGCCCTCACCAAATGCAAAACAGATTTCTGACTATACTCCACAGCCCCGTTCTGGCCATAAGGGTCTCAGAGGCCAAAAGCTCCAGGCCTCGCTGAGACCTTTGACCTCCAGCAGGAGTAGGAGGTCTTGTTAGGCCATGTTTTTATCGAGCCAGGGGGCATGGGGGGTATTATCCACCAACTCTTAATCGGTGGAGCACTCATACCATTATCAGAGGGACTAAGTGTTCACGGAACCCAATAATCCTGGTTCTAAAAGGGACGATGACACACTCGACAGCCTGACCACAAACACACACACACACATAAAGTTTATGTCTATCTCCTGAATTACTTCCAAAGCTCACAACGTTTCTGGTATTTATCATGCAAAGAAGGTATTGTCAGACATAAAATGATAAAAGGCCACAATAATCAAATGACTGTCTGATTTTACCACCTATCTATGTGTACAGCAAAGGATTTATGAGTGTGAGGAAGGGTTAATTATGAATGCTTACTCAAACTTCAGGGCTTCCAGCTTGTGAAAATGGCATATATGGTTTCCTGCAGTGTATTAGCTGGAGGAGGTGGCAGGTAGAAGACAGCGATAGGGCTCAATGCAAATCACTCCAGAGCAGTCAGTTTTAACTTCGCTGTGGTTTAAAAAAAAATAAACTGCAGCTTCCAGGATTTACCACAACCAGAAGCATCGAGTCAACAAATGCAGTTGAGAAGGAGACTGAAACAGGTTTTTACAATACATAAGTAAAGCCAGGCAAGTCTGGTATGTGGATAAATGTCCCAGTTGTTACTTACAAAGATTTATAAGATCTGGACTGTGTTAATATACAACGGGTTTAAATCTGCACCCTGCTCTGTTCTCCTTGGTGAAAGTAAGCTCTAATTCCTGCACATTTAAAACAAGATACTATTGAGAAATGTATGAACTCTGTACTTACTGCCCCAGACTAGCTAATTCTTATAAACGTAGCTGTAATTTTCCAGTGTCTCTTTATTAACACTACAAAATAATGTGCTATTAATGCAGCAAGCAAAGTATTTTTATATGCATGAAAACTTGTCTGGAGGAGATATTTAGCTCTCCGACCTGCTCAAGCTTTTGATTCTCCAACTAGCTTTAACCTGATATTTGAAGAGTGGTTATGATCACAGCCTCCCCAATTACTTACGAGACCCTGCAGAATATGCAAAAGGTGATTTCCTTGGGTGTTTAATTTTTCAGTGAAACTACTTTTCTTCTCATTTGCTGTATCACTTCCGTTTGAGCTCCTTTTATGAACTGATTTTTGTACGCATGTCTGTATAAGTTAATGAATTGTGTCCCGATAAAATACAGAAAACAACTATGAAAAGCTCCTGGATTACAAGAGATCATCCTCAAAACCAGATCTCTAATTCGGTTTTGTTCCGCCAGAAATCTGAAACCTAACAATATTCTGCTTACAAATATACATAACAAGCAAACAAAGAAGTATATTGTCTTAGAGACTAAAACCAAAACATGTTTTTTTCTATTTCTGATTCAGAAATTGCTGAAAAAGACGAAAGTATACAATTGTTCTGTCAATCAATAAATTGTTCATCAAAATGTTTGTTTTTGACTTTAGCAGGGGCAGCTAACTTCTCCTATCACAGGGTGCAGGAAATCTTGATTTAATTTAACTGTATATTGTAGGAGAAAACTACATTGTTTAGTGATATTTAAAAGATCATATGGATGGCAGTATGCACAAGTGGGCTAACCCACGTTTGGTCACAAAATGATTCAACATTTATCAAGTATCTGGCTTCATCCTTCATCCTATCAGGCCCACAAACTCCTAACACACCCTGCTAAACTACAAGCATTCTGAACCTGGCAGTTTTAATGGGAACATAATGACACATTTTATGTCATTATGTGACATGTGGGTTCGCCCACTTGTGCAAAATGCCATCCATATTACCCCTACAACAACCAGCAGCTTGACGATACACTGAATTCTGAATCACTTGTATTATTACCATTGTTGCTACTGCTGTTACTGATTCACAGCTGTGTTACAGGGTTTTTTGTCACTGTGAAATATAAACCAGATTTCCCCCCTTGTATTGATGGACAAACAGCAGTTTATCATGTCGTGACAGCAGTTTATAAAAACATCTGGACCGGCAGCGACGTGAAGAGCACAAACAGATAAAACAGCCATTGTCTTCCGCTGCAGAAAGCTAAGAGCCTTTCAGCTCCAATAAAACTCTTGAAGCCGGTCGGCGTACGCGCGCAATCAGCCTGAGGGGACGGCGCTGAAATGGACTAATGGGAAATATGAAGGCAAACAGCTGCGAGTCTGTTTTCCCTGCATCCGCTCGCCTCTGTCACCTCGCTCAGGAAGCTACAGGAAGCAGCGCTGAGAGGGTCAAGGCTGTCAGAGCGCTGGAGTATGTGGGCGTTTCATTTAGCCACTTGTTTGAGGCTCGAACCGGTGCTGAATGCAACAAACGGCACAAAAACAATACCCGAGGCTGTGAGTGCAAGTTATGAATAAAAAAGTGCTTATTTTCCATCAAATGCAGTTTTAACTGGTTTAAAGGCTGCAAAATTCACTCATGGATAATAAAGTTTTCCCATTCAATCTCTTTTCTGTTCTTACTCTTTCTTTTCTTGTGTTTCTGACTTTCTAGGTCTCTGGTGTGACCTTTGACTATTTAAACCCATCATACATAACATGACGTGCAATTAACCCTTTGAACCTCAGGCAGCGTCTGGACGGTATTTTCCCGCTGTCACATTTTTACTGCAATATAAAGTCCTTCATCTCTATGGAAACAGCACAACCATGTCTAGACGGGGAGAGAACTCAAAAATGTCTTTTATGCAGAATGGCACAGCTATAATGCCATAAATAGTGAAGAACAAAAAAACAAGAACAAAAGTTGATTACTCACTTTGGAAAGAATTTGATACTAGAACTAAAAAAGGGCTTTAGATATGATAGATATTTTACTACCTACATTCTAATTTGCTTCCATCCTTGTCTCCTGGTTGATCTGTGTGAACACATCCTGCAGTTCAGCCGAAAAGACGCAGAATTTCTGTCTGAATTTAAACTTAGATTTGGCAGCGTTTCCCGAATGAATGGCACAGCAAGATCAAGTCTTGGTCTGACAAAACGTTGAAAACCGGATGATTCTTTCTGCTTTTACAGCTTCTGGGTCTAATAAATGGTGCACTTTGGGAAACTGCTAAAAAGACAATGTGTCTTTTAAACCTACCAGCGGGTTTAGGGCTTTGGACAATTACCTCACACAATAACTGTCTAAATGCACCTTAAATCACTGGGTGACAAAGGGTAACGCTTGTTTTTCCATGACTTCAGAGGACTGGCACTGACTGACATTCATTTCCTGGAGACTTAACCCAGCCATAAACAGTACTTGGTTAACCGTAACCATTACCCAAACCTAGAGCCAAGTACTTTATATGGGAAGGGAGGTGAGGGTGAGAATGTCAACAGATTTATCCCAACATGAGTAATACAGGTACACACAACAACAACAACAACATCCTCCCTCCTTTGTGTGTGTGTGTTAAACTGACCTCAGTGCTTCCTCTGGATTCATTCAGGAGCAACGCGACCACATCGTAAAACAGCGTCTCAATGCCACAGAAACTTATCCAGCTCTGACACTAACAGAGCCATTTCACAAACACGTCCAAGCTGCTGTGACATTTCACTGATAAAGTTCAAAACAGCAGCGAGACCTTCAGAATAATGGACCACGGAGACACTGAGGCAGCCGTCGGTCGAGATTAAAAACACATCTGCTGCACGAAAACCACAGAGGAAGAACAAGAAATGCTCCTGAACTCCAGCCGAAAGGAAAAAGGTTCATTCAGCTGTATTTACGCATGAGTCTACTCTTCATTTGACATGTTTTACTGACATTTAAAATATCTGGGATTTGAAGCAGCTGGTTTTCTGTTCATTATAATCATATTCATGAGCCAGTCAAAGACCTGTGCTTCTAAATCTTTACATGTGAGACATACAGGACATTTTAATGGTTCAGGATCAAAGAACATCAGATAATAATCTACAAAGTCACCAAAAGGTCACAGTGGGATTTTTTTTTTTCAAACTACTTTTGCATTATCCTGCAATAAATTCTGCATTACCTCGTATAAACTCTTTGGATGTTCGAGTTTTGTGCTCGTACTGATAAAACCTGACCGATAAATTAAGGACCATCTGTGGTCTGTGGATGAGACGGCAGAAACCAAAAACATCTCTTCAAAATAACATCCACCATTTAAAGTCACAGAATAGTTTTTTAGTTTTTAAATCTGCATTAAAATCTGCCAGAGGTCCTAAAGAATATTTTGTTCCTGACAAATTGTACGCTTTGAGGGCACCAAGATCTGAAATGTCTTTCAGTGACCTTAAAGTTAACATCATGATTTTAATGACAGAGGATGAGAAAATACTATTTTTTTTTAAAACAGCGATTAAAGATATTTAACCAATTAATATTGCCACAAAACATCCACAGTTGTTTACTTACATTGAGGTAATTATTTTCTATATTTCAAGTTTTCTGAAATGTTATGTTTAAATGTGCAAATTAAGTATTTTTTCATTACTTATTTGCGTATGTATTGTACAAAGTGCAGTAAAATAAACACCTAAATGTGCATTCTGATGCGTTCTTTCCTCTAGTCTGAGTTAAAGGAGCAAACTATGCAGCTAAATCTTAAAATTAATCAGTGCATGAAACATATAATAATAATAATAATAATAACAATAATAACAATAATAATAATAATAATAATAATAATAATCTAACTTTTATTGATTCCCTTTGGAAGATTCCTTCTCTGCATTTGACCCATCCTATTCATAGTTAACCTTAACTATACATACTAGGAGCAGTAGACTGCCGTGGTGCAGTGCCTGGGAAGCAGTGGGGGGGTTAAGGGCCTTGCTGAAGGACCCACAGTGGTGATGACTGGGACAAGCAGTCACTCTCACTTTCCCACTTCAACCTCTTGCTAGTCCTGGGACTCGAACTGGTGACACAGCGGTTACAAGTGCACATCACAAACCACTCGGCCACCACTGCCCCAATAACTGATTTTTTGGCCACAGTAAAGTTAGGAAAATGACATATCAGAAACTTAAGAGCTGTTTACTAGGTAGCAAACTGTTGCTTATTTACCTCATGTAGCCGTTACAGAGACACATTATCAAGTCTTATTTGGTCTCCACAGACTCCTGCAGGAAACAACTGGCTCTGTAGCTGAATGTGAATGTAAACTACTACTAGTATATAATTATTGTTCTTTTGGTTACTATGTAAAGAGTCCAGTGAGTTCTGACCTGCATGTTGGATGGTCCAATAATGCTGTAAACCCTTTCTCTAAGACTTATACAATGTTAAATAGGGGGTGGATCCCATGTTGATGTGGGATTGCCGGCTGAGAGAGGAGCCCTGTTTTTAAATGGTATTGCTTCTACCTATCATTCTTTAAAGACAACTTTGCTCCTTCCAGTGTGGTTGCTTTGAACGACTATAAACATCTTTGATTTCCGTGGTCAGACAGCACATCATAAGAGCAGGTTCAGAGAGACCACAGCCAAAAACTAAACGACAGTCGCCTAACCCACCAGGTTTATTTCAAAGGCTGCACTCAACAAAGCCATCCGAGTAGTTTCTCCACCACTCATTATAGACATTAAAAAGTTGCCGTAATGCCCCTTTAAAGTGCCACAATCAGATTTGGTGACCCTCCCATATGATATCACCTCACCTGGCAATTAGGATGTAAATGAGCACCAGATGTCCTGGTTAGATTCCACCCGTTGGACGGGGTGAAGTAAACATTAAACCCAAACCAGTTTCCTTTTTCTGATCAGATGACGGAAACAAAGCCACTTCCTGCCTCCAGTCAGAAGGACAGTAGGGGCAGGTGAAGGAGGACGTCTGAAGTATATGTTCACATTTAATCACTGCAGTTCTGCGTCTCAGTTGGACGCATTTTAAATATGACTTCTACACTCCAGAAAACAGAAAAACACATCATCATGCTACCAATTTGCCCATGTGAGACCTACAGGGCAGGTTTAGGTAGGACAGACAGCTGCACAACCTGCAAAGCTTAACTCAGGATAAAATGATCCAGATTCAAATGATTTCAGCCTGTTACTTATAAAAACTTCCTGCTGAAGACAGATAAGCTTCTGGCAGGTAAATTATGCGGTTGAACTCCTGCAGTGAACTGAGAATTCATTTACAGATCTGACTACATATTCACAGACACATAACTGGCAACTAATGTTTTAGAGGTTATTTAAATTAACATTTTAGAACAACAGAACAAAAGAATGATCAGTGGAATCCAAAGCGCTTTATAATGTGTTTTGCATTCACCCATACATTCACACAACAATGGCGACTGAGCTGCCATCCAAGGCGCTAATCTGCCATTGGGAGTAACTTTGGGTTCAGTGTCTTGCCCAAAGACACTTTGGCATGCGGAGGGGTCGGGGATCAAACTGCCAACCTTGCGATCATTGAACAACCCGCTCTACCACCTGAGCCACAGCTGCCCCAGGACAAGCGATACAGGACAAGCTACAGGATGAACGGCCGTCGAATTTATCTGATGATCTGATTATGTTTAAATAAACATTCAAATCAAAGTTGTCACTTAACTGATGAAGTACCTCAAAGTCCCCTAGTTGATGTATCCAAATGACTTTTGTCTCTAGTCTCTCTTTCTCTATCATCAGCTCTCTCTGAAACATCTTGACAACTGTCAGGATCCCTGCTCCAACCCCTGCTCTGCCTGCAGCCTGATTGCGGGGATTAGAGGCAGCTGCAGGACTGACGCACCTGTGATTGATCGCCACTTGCAATAAAACTCCGGCTCATACATCCACTCACCGCCTGATCACGAACAATGCAGCCCCGGTTTCCCTGCCGATCCTGCTCTGTCTCCAGCCTGCCCATCCGCCTGCCTGCCCTTCCCGAGCCACCGCCACCAGAACCCCCTGCTTCAGCGACTCACTCGCTCTCCGGATCATGCTCATAGCCTGCCCGAACCTGCTGCTGGTCCCGATCTGTCCCATGCCTGCCTTCCTCGAGCCTGCCCGTCCCCCTTCTATTATTTTTTGGTTCTGTGAGTAACCCCGTTTAATTAGTCTGGCTTTTGTTTGTTCATAGCAGTCTTCCTTTGTTCCTAATCTGTTTGTTTAGTGAGAGTTGTTCCTCGGTTTTGGTAGTTTGGTCTCTTTTCTTTCTTTTCCTCATTCAGTTCTCCTCCCTCAGTTTAGTGTTATCTTTCTGTATTGGTTGTCCATGTCCCTGTTTTGTTAGTGTAGTTTAGTTTATACATCTGTGGTTTTCCTCCCAAATTGTTTTTAGACTGTTCATAGTTTTGCCTGTTTTTTGTATGAGGTTTGGTTCAGTTTTTCCCCCAGAGTTTAGTTGTCCATTACATATTGGTTTTAGGTTGTTCCTGTTGTTCTTGTAAATAAATCCTTTTTGCAAAACTTCACCTGCCTGTCTGCCTGGCTCTGTGTCTGCACTTGGGTTCAAACCTCAGCCGCTGTGACAGACAACTGTCAGATCGCTCAAAAAAATTCAATACTAGGATATCGTGCTCCTCAGAGGATGATTTTTTTGCTTCTTTTGTTACATGTATTTTAGTAAAGCACCTTGATCTTACATCATCTTCAGGTCAACCAAACATTGGTTTTAGGGCTAAATACCTGCAAAGCTAATGCCAGCGCTGTATACACACTCAACTAAGACGGTAAGAATGCTATGCACAAGTACGTTTGGTAGGTTGATCTTAAACCCAAGGGACCAAAGCTGATCTGAACATTTAGCTAGTACAGAGTCATTAAGCAGCATGGCGTTAAACTTTGCCTTGTGTTGCACAAAATGCAGACATTTGCTATCATTTCAAAACTAGATATTCTTTGGTGTTTAAACCTGTATTGTTAAAAAGGGTAATTTGAGATGCTTATTTTGATGAGCAGTGGGCCTATGTCATGAAACGGTGGTGATTTAGTGACTTATTGACCAAAAATCAAGGGACTGAGGACATTAGTGAAGCTATTACTCTGCAGAAGCTTTAAAACATTTTAGTTTACGAACTCCGGTGCTTTGAGTATCCAGACATTTACATATCTATGCACTGAAAAGTTCACAAGTAATTCAAACTAGAGTAAAGGGGTGGAGATGGACACAAAGCTGGTTGTAACTGTGGCTAAATGTGATTTCATTTATCTTTTTTTTCTCTTTTTCCGACACTTTGCTGCACAGACAAGCGACCACCATTGTTGGCATAAGTCAAGTCGAGCAGTTTCAGTGTACAGGGTCCACACCTCCTTGCAATAAATACTTTGAGAGCAATTCAACCACGAAGAAGGGATATGAATTGGGACGCGAAGTGTGTCCTTCACGCTCTAAGGGGTAAAATAAAACAGGGGCACTCTGGTGGCAGTGGGGTTCAGACACCAGTAACAATATAACAGCAGGTATTTAAGGTTTCATGAGCTAACCCCCCTCTTGTCCAGAAAGAAACACTGTAAAAACAAATACTTTTAGCTCTTATAATGATGAAAATAATGGTAAAGTTTCCGTTTCTATGTGCAATGTTTTCCTGTGGTTCAGCAAACAAAAGGAAATATTTGGAAGATAAACATATATCTGTTTTTCTACTGCAGTATACTGGCATTACTATGTACCTTCCCCTCAGGTTAAAGTTAAAAGAAGCAGCCAAGCATATTGCTATAGTTAATTAATTAAATTTGTTTTTGGAGCAAGCCTCCTATGGAACAAACATTCACACTGCCTATAGCAGCCAGAACACAAACTGCATCACGGGGCTCGTTAAGGCTTTTGCAGAAGTCATCTAAAATGTCATCTTCACCAGTTAAGAGGAATTAAGGCAGCTCAGGTTACAGAATTTAAAGAGACACTGTAACGGGATGAAAACATTTCATAACACCATTTAGTTTCAGACAGCAGCTGCATGTGACGTTCGCGATCAGAGTTCAACTGGAAACTTGGTGCTTTTCGAAGGATTTTCTTGCCTAATGAGACGACAAATGGAGTTTGAAAGGTTAAGCTGGGATTTTAAAAAGTTAAAAAAGAGTGAGTGAGAGACGGACACACACTGTTAATGGATGTTTTTTTCAATGTGTTACATAAAAGGAGATAAATGACAGGATAAAACGTACCTACTTAACCTTTAATCACAGTAAAACACCCACATTAAACAGAACAAATGCTACGCCACCTCCATGTGTTTTGTTCACTTTGGACAAGCTTAGCTGTCTTTTTGTCTTCCATTGATACTTTTATAGTCTTTCTCATTTATGTAATGCAGTTTTAATATATGTTCAACAGCAGGAACTGCAGTTAAAATACATTTTTAATCACCCTTTACTTCTCTTTCACAAATGTCATCTCATCTGGCCTTCCAGAGTCTTTACAATTCCTAAGAAATACAAACAATCCAGAAACAAACAATCAAAAGTGTGGTGATTCTTTCACTTTTCAGCTCGGAAGCCAACATTTAGATTTACTCATTGATCTGATTTTTGGGTCTTTTTTAGTTTTTCTGTTAATTGAGCAGAAAGATGGTGAGAATGGAAGATGGAGAAAGACTAAAACCCATTCAGTGTGTGTCCTTGCACATCCAGCAGACTGTCAGATATGTGATAGTGGCTGTTTTCCTATTAAAAACCTCACATCTCACATTTAAAATGTGTGGTGCCCGGAACGTTTGTTTACGCTTGTCTGTTTGCATATGTGGAAGCAGTTTGATGATAATAAAAAGACCACAAAGTCTGCAGACGGGTGAGGTTGGGGCGGATCGATGGGCCACCAAAACTTTACCATCAACAAGACTTTAACATTGTTCCTTTGAGTCATACCCATGACATTTCACTAACTCTGTTAATTTTAACCCAGACATCCTTGCTTCCTAACAAATCTATTTTGGGCCTAAACCTAACCAAACATTAACCACTGTGGTAGGAGTATTATTTATTTTTTGACATGGGGCGGTGTTTAAAGACACTGACATGATTTGTCATGTTGATATGGTTGATGGTTGACATGTTGATATCTAAAAACACAGGCAGACATATTGCAATAGAGCTGACATTGCTCTTTTATATGTCTATATAGACAATTCCACAGCACAGCTGCTGAGATTAAACTCTGTTTACACCGCACCGATGATAACACAATGACTTCATCTGCAGTTTTACAGCTCGGTAACGAGTGCTGGTTCAAATAGTGTTTATGAGCCCAGATCAAATTTCACGCCTCCAGTGTCTGACAACAAAAACAAGAAAATATGTAAATGACTGCACTGACTACTATATTCTGAATTCAGCGGCATTAAATCACAGTGCAGATGACTCTCTCTGATTACAAACACATCATAAATCAAACTCAGTTACAGCCATTTCACTACATTCACAGGTTACAAGCCAGTCCAGCAAAAGCATACCCAGTGACAGATTTATAAACGAGATGTACACGTTAAACCACGCTTACACCATTTCCCAATATCCCACCTATAAACTGGTAATCATAAAAGAAGCGTAAAAGGTCGCAGCTCGCTCATACTCCTTTTTACTTTCAGTATGAGGGCTACAAATAAACCATTAATCATCCTCACTTTTGAAAATGATAACCGACACATCACTGCACTGCGGTTTACAGATACACATCATGAATCTTAAATATGCTATAAACAGCCATGGTTTTGCAAAACAGTTGTGCTTAAAGACGTCCGTCCGGGTGTTGTTGAAGGACATCGCCAACAACTGTTTTTTGCTGCTCTTCTTACTGACTGATAAAATAAATGGTAGAGCTGCCACCATATCAATGTACCAGCAGATGTTTCTGTATCTGCAGAGAGCCTGTTTCCATGATGACTAAGATGCATAAAACAGAGCCAGGCTTATGTGCATCTTTATAAATCTGACAGAAAGAATGTGCAGGCATATATCTATCTTTGTGTGTGTGCACTTTCAGTTGTAAATCTCTATAGCGTTTTATGCATCTGGCTCCTGGTGCATAAAGACAGCAGTGTAGTAATGGGGAAAATATTTGCCCTTGATGTAAACAACATGTATCTCCAGTGTTCATGGTAAAATCATGATTTAATAAATATATTTAAACACACACATATAAGCTGAAATATAAACTAATTAAGTAAATACACTGTAAATGTATAAATGAATCTAATTAACTCAAAATCCTTCAATCGACATTAAAAGCATCAAAATCATGACAGCGTTTAAAAGCCCTGTAGGCGGGCTGAGCGTCCATATAACAACACCGACATCTCTCTGTCTCTCCCCGGTGCTACCAACTCTCACTCCACCTCAACCACCACCTGGCCTTGGTAACCACGGAAACCAGCACAGTGAAGGACGCAGCTCCCTCGCATCACCGCAGCGACAGCGAGAGATGCCGTTTTCAAACGACGGCTCGTGGACCCATACGTTGTAGCGACTTTTTATTTACACATTTCCACTGTGGTCGTTCATCTGCGGCTTTTATTTGGTCTAGATGTGTTTCTGGGATGTGATCTGAAGTAAAAGAACGCAAGAAGGGTGTTTTCTTTTACAACAACATTATATACCGCAAATGTGGCTGACATAAAGGGGTCTATTTGATTTTTCTCTTTAAATAGTCATCTTAACAGGTGATTTGACCTTTTTTTTTTTACTGCTAAACGTAAAATATTCTCCAGAATCTTATAAAAAAGCACAGCGATTTCATAATGCTGCGTATTACTGCTTAGCTTGAAAAAAAAATCAATAATTGCCACTGCAGAACTCCTCTTTCATTATTAATCAAAATAATTAAATCTGACCTTCTGATTTCAGCTCCATGGTCTTTACAACGGCTTTCATGAAAAGTTTTTGAAATGCTAATGTGAGATTTAGGAGCATTTTTAAGCGACTGACAAGTAATAACAGCTCATGCCTCCTCTAGTGAAGCTCATAGTTGTGTCGTTAAAATGAAAATGTGTCCAAATGCTGCCTGAACTACAAGATGGAGCTGCACAATGTGTAGTTTCAGCGTCGACATTGCGATGTGCACAATGCTCACATCACAGGAAGTGTGACTGGAAGTAAAACAAATGAACTCCAACACATCATGCTACAACTCTTTTTGCTGCTTGACACTAAAATAAAACTCACACTGTTTTTATTTCCATGGCTAATTAAGCCTGTCCCATAAAAAAATCATTTACTCGAATTTAAGAGTTCTTGGACAGACTGTTTTTTTTTTAAAACTTTGCTTAAAAGACACAGTTTCTTGACATGTAGGCCCCACAACTGCACAGCAAAATGAGCAAGGAGCAGGAGAGAAACACTGAAGAAAAGATTTGGTAGCAAGAAGCAAAGCAACATTGGTTGTATGGAAATGTTTCAGGTACAGAAAGGATGATGTTGCCCAAAAACAGATGCTCTGTCAGCAGTGGCTTGCAATTGTTGTCACTACATGAGGCAGCACAGCTAAATCTCATGACCATTTAAACATTTAAATCAGCACCACAAGGCTGTTACACCAAATGAGAAAGGCTCTGAACGCCAGAGAAAAATCACTGATGTTACAACTTTTAACCTGGCAAAAGACATTAAGCCAGTTTACACAGCTACCAATTTTGATCCGGTCGCCTGACAACCGGTCGGTAAAACCATGACAAACCTATTTTCCTCAAGTTATCATCACAGAGCTGTATGAAAAATGCCAAACACAAGTTGAACCAGAGCTGTCACAAGTGAAAATCAAGCAGCGACAGTGGACAGGCCATGCAGGTGAACTGCAGAGCCCTACATACGTCTAACTGTCCACTTTATTGATGAGGAATTACACCTGTAAACAGCATTTTTCCCAGATGATGATACAAGTTAGAACATTGTAATGGGGAAGAAAGAAGTGTTGGCTGCTTGGGGAATCAAAGAGAGATGTAAAGTCTGTATAGCAACAGACAAAGTGGTGAACATGATGAACAGGTGGATCAAGCTGCAGAGCTTTGTCCACAAACAAGTCATATTTACTAAGCAGTGTTTTCATATCACAAAACAAAAAAACAAGTCACCACAGTAGCAGTCTCATCAGTGCAAAGGGTTCATCAGTAGCACTCACTCAGGACACAGAGTCATGGGAGTTCATGTTGATTGAAAATATTGAGCAAAGTGTTTCATTACACAATCCAGGATGGGACTGTGTTTGTGTGCACGGAGGGGCGGGGTGGTGGGAATTGTGGTAACCTAAAGGGGAGGGGAACTTCCCTTCTTCCCCACAACTCCCCCTTCCTTTTACACACACACACACAAACACGGCAGTAGAGAAGTAACATAACTGCAGTAAATCAGACCCGACGCTTCCATCCACCCACAGATGGAGCTCTCAGGTCCACGGTGCGGACACAAAAGGAGGAAAAAAGAAAATTCCAGTCATTATGTCATTTTGCAGGCCAACCTGTGACCCGTTTCCACCGCGTCGTCCCACCGAAGTTTCCTGCTGAGGTGTCTGCTGTGGGTTTTTAAAACAGACTAGACAGCAGTTACATTCACATATCTTTCTAACTATACTGATCTACTGTACTGTGCTTTTTTATACCTGGAATAATCTATATAAGCCCACAAACGTCAGACTACCTGTAAGTGTTAATGGATCAATGTCTAAAACAGATGATGATGTGGGTTTACCAAGTTAACACGTTTGGACTGTCTGGGGTGGTTTTGTGGGACATGGTTGTTCATCCAAAGGGATTCTTGAGTTCTGACTGCTGCAGAGAAAAATACTGGTATTTTTCCATGTGAAGTGACCAAGCCCACTTTTAAGGCAGGTTCACCTAGTGCAGAAGTAAAACACTGGGTATATTTCTATCTGTTAGGGCCCATATTTATCAAATGTCAAGGAAATACACTGAGATCATTATTGCAGCTTATTTTAACCTGCTGTATTTCCTAATACTGCGGCTCTATGCATCATTCAAAGAAGAACAAGGAGTTGCCTCGAAGGGCGTACAGCTACGATCTATCAGAGCGACTAGCGTGATTTTTGATTTGGGGTTTCCCTGCACATGAATTTCCTCATCTCATAAAGTACCTGTCACACATTCATTTAAATATTTCAACTTAATTTCTAAGTGATCGTATGTAGTCATTTTAGCACAGTGGAAAAACTACCCAGAAATTTTTTGTTGGTTCATTTAGAAAAACAAAACCCAGTTCCACAGCTGTACAACCCATTCAAAATGATCCAAGAATTAAAAAAGTGATTTGATTTAAGCTGCTGATTGTTGAGTTCAGTTTCCACCTTCCATTATTGACACACATGAAGACCAATTCATGGTTTCTGTGTGACTGATATGGGCTTTAAAAATGACACATGGAGCTCCTGTGGATGTTTTTAAAAGGTTGTAAATTTGTACTTTCCCTGCGATTCAGCGGCTCGTCACCAATTGTGTCAGTGATTACTCCTTAAATGTGTCGAGTACAGTGGGCGGGCATAGCACAGGATTTCTACAGAATTTACGACATGCCTTTGTGTTTGGCCATCGTTGATGGAAAAAAGGTACAAATCATAATTCCTCCATATGTCCAGCAGCAACTACTTCAATTACTGCTCTTTTATTAATAAAATAGAAAGAATTATGTCGTGCAAACCCTTGCAGACACGCAGAAAGTATGCACTCTTTGTGATAAATTCAAAAAAGTATGGCAACCTTTTATGGACAACAATGATAAAGTGAATACTCCAAGTAATTTGGGATAAAGGACATGCAAAAAAATAAAATCAGATTGGGAATATTTTGACATATAGGGCATTCACTATGTGAGTCACAGTGTTAATGGGAATCGTTCTTTTTCCATTATTTTTTGACTGAAAAACATCTAAAAATGGGTCTTTACGAAACAAGCATGCTCCCTTACATCTGGAGAGAAAGATTTGTGAACTGGGGCATCTCTGTAGCACCACAATGCTTCATTTATGATGACATGTTGTGACACAATTTACCTTTACCACAAAACTGTAGCTCCTATGATTTGGATATTACATCTGGCCATATTGCAATTTTGATAATATTTTTAAGACACTTTTCAGCCTAAAAGTAACATAATTTAAGGCCTGTAACTGATAACTGACTGCAGAATTTCTGATTCATTTATTTAATATTTAATATATAAATTTTTGCATGTGTTTGTTTTTTTGTTGCTTTGTGTTTTAATGATGTGAGAGTCCAATTTTTGGTATGCTGAACACTTCTCAAGGTGCCGACGTGTGTGTGATGCAGGGTTTGAAACAATGTGAAAGTGCTTCAGGTTCTGCAGGGTCTGGAGACATGTTCTCAGCCTGCCATCTTTATCAGTTCTATCTTCATCATACACAGTGAGATCAGCGAACAGCACTGAGAAATTGACCATCCTGCTGCTGCTCCAACACAACACACAGCTGTGAAACAGGAAGAGCAGAGCGCTGACACAGCAACACCAACCAGGAAGTGACATTCCCTGTGAAAAGACTTTTCCTCTGGTAAGACTGTAGGCACAGCCAGCAACAAGGGATGACAACAAAATATGTGATATCAAAGCTGCAAACAAACACTGAGTGGACGACCAGCCAATCCATCAATCAATCAACCAGTGACAGCCATACAGGTTACCTGAAGAAGCTCAAATGAGAGCATCCCTGGGCTTCAGTCCTACCATCTCATCACACCCTGCAAAACAGGTGAACCCATTTGGCTTGCTGCAAAGTGTGTGTGTGTGTGTGTGTGTGTGTGTGTGTGTGTGTGTGTGTGTGTGTGTGTGTGTGTGTGTGTATGTGTGTGTGTGTATGTGTTGGTAGATTGCAGCATCTAGTGCCGTAAACACAGGTGGTACGTTCAGTGCAGGCGGTAAAACCAGAAAACCAGTAGATGGTGAGAGATAAGGTTGAGCTCAGAGCGGATGTCTGCACTACGAGGGAAGCTTGAGAATCACATCTGACATGAAGCCACAGCAGGTTCACAAACACTTTGTTTGCGATGCTAAGTCCTGATGGCTTTGCAGTAACTGGTAACAATCACTTTTTTACAGGATCAAAAAGGGGCGTTTTCTCAAAGCAGGAACCCGGTCAGACCAGCAATTACAGGTGTGACATTTCCACTACAGGAAATCGGGGAGGAACAAGGTGGCACAACATTTACAGGAACGGTGCTGTGATTTAAACTTTTAGCCTTTCTGTTTCCATTTCAGTGTAGGATCTGGCAATTTTGAGCAAGATGGTATGTTGTGCCAACACAACAAACAGTAGTTATTGAACATAACTGCAGTTCAATGAGCATGTAAGAAATAGAACAATTCAGATTTGTAACGTCCGCATATGATGGTGGATTTTAGGTTGAAGATGTCAACGATGGTGAGGAGAGGACTCCAAAACAAAGAGGACATTGAGAGGGTAGAAAACCGGCCCTTGCTGTCTTCTCTGAATTCAACCAATCACTTTTAGTCCTCTCAAAGTTTAACCAATCAGAATCGAGACCTGCACTGTAGTTTCTCAGGGCTGATTTTTTCACCCCCGAAAACAGCCCTGAACAAGGTTCTACAGGGAGGCTTCTTGCAGTCAGAACAAACACAAAGTTTTATTTATTGAAGTACAGCTCTGGGGAATAACCGGCAGAAAGAAGATCAGAGCGCTGTCATGCATTCACCAGCACTAGCATGTTCCCATCTGCCTAGCTTGTTACGAATTAGCTCATCAGTACCAGTAGTTCTACCGACAAGCCTCACAGTTAACCACTTCACAACTAAGATTTAAGAACCCAAGAATCCAAGAGGATGACTGTCACTTTGTGGTGAGATGAGGCCTTTATAATCAGATTTCATAATTATGACTTGACTCAAAGTCACAAGATAATAATCTCATAATTACATGAACAAGATCTCATAATTATGAGAACTCTAACTCATGGTTATGCTCTCCAGTTAGTGTTCAAACTTTTAGGAACATTTGTGGCATCAAAGTCCCTCTGAGCACTTCGTATGTAATTACCCCCTAAGATCACAGATCAGAAGCCAAAATGAAGTGGGCAAAAAAACCCACTGAAACGTTTTACCTTCTGATCCACGATGGAGCAGACGAGCTCCCTGACAGCAGACAGTGAGTGGTCTCCAGGGTCGAGGGTGACCGTCTCCCTGGTGAGTCCGATCTGAAGCAGGAAGGAGACGCCGTGGATCGATCCTCTTGAGTTGGTGGGGCTGGGGGCCGTCTGGCTACCATTGGACAGTCTGCTGCAGATGGTGGCGGGTGGGCTGGGTGATGGCGACGGTGTGGGCGGGGCCACATGTTGAGGGTGGACGGGGAAAGACCTGGGCGAGGCTGGCGGTGGCGGCGGGCTGTTATCGGCCGACATTGTCTGCTATCTGTGACGTCGTCCTGGCAGGAGAAAGGCCTCGTAGGTGAACGACATCCAAAAACATCAGCCGAGCGTCGTCTGTCCCCGTGTTTGTCTCAGTTCACAATTCTCACCGCTGAAATCCTGCAAGGAAAGCTTCCTCTCACGGCTGAGCATCTCTGAGGTAAACCATATAAGTCTGTGAAGTGAAAGCTCAGGCTCCTGAGAGTTTTAACTTTAAAGGGTTTTATAACACAGTTAAATCCTCAATAAATCCTCCTGCTGAATGTGTTGATTGTGAGCAGCGGCAGCAAGAAAACAGCTATGAAACGACGGTGCAGCGCTGTATTCTCTCTTTGCTCTCTTCACTCAAAGCATCTGTAAAAAATAAAGGCAGAATGTTAAAAAAAAAAATGCCTTTGTCTGGAGCACTTAAAGTTAAATGACACCCTGTTTGAATTGTGACCTCCTGTAAAGTTCACTTCATACTAGGAATGAAAAATGAATCAATGTCAAATCTAAAATTCGAACATGAAAATATAATTAGCAAATCGCAAAGCTTGCAATTTAGGATAGACACTATGCTACACATCTGACCTGGGTTTAAAGTGTTGTGTTAATGGTTTTACAAATTCCCACCATTCTCTATCTGTGATGCTTTTAATGGTATCTAATGTGCTACTGCTCCTTGACTGCTCATGTTTTAAATCTTTTGCACAATTAATGTTACTGAAGTGTGATATTTGTCAGAAAAACCTGAGTGAGATCATTTCCCCAAGTCATTCAGCCCTCCTTCACACTTGACTAACATGGCCGCTTTACTGCAGCGGTTCAGAGAATTTAAGAAATATCAGTTCTACTGTACAAAGTGAAAACCCAGCAACAAGCTACGCTATTGATTAAAACTGATTAAGGACCACACCTCACTATATCATAGGGCTGGACGGTGCATCGTTTCAGCATCGGTATTGCGATGTGCGCGTGTGCAATAGTCACATCCCAGGAAATGTGATATGAACTAAGGCAAATTAACTCTGCTGCTTAAAACAAAAAGTAAACTTGTACAGTTCTCATTTTCCAAGTCTAATCTACAGGAGAAATCTGTTGGACACACCACAACTTACTCTTATTTAAGGGTTTTTGGATACATGGCGTACACAGACATGCAGGCGTGGCGTTGAAAATGCGTGCCTCGCTCACACAAAAAGCCCATATAAGATAAAATCACTTGGTTTCCATCTGATAGTAAAACACCCTATTTCACTCTTTTCAGAGTTATTTTTGATCATACACTCGTGCTGCATAACTGAGTGGAGACTAAAGGCTTCTCTGTGCTCAGCCACACTGCCAGCGTCTACTGCAGCCTGCATTTGAGGTGTTTAGGGAACACTGGTAAACTGTAGTTTCCATTAATAAGCAGATGTTCCCAACATGAGGCATTTTGGGTACAATTTTATTTATATTTTGCCTTTAAGACATTCCCCTGAATTCAGCTGGAAGTTATTTTAGGAATTTCCTGATGCAAAGATTTGTACATGAGCAAGGATGCAACATGGAAGAGAAAACAGTTCCCCGTTTACTTTAAAGTATAATAGTGATATAAGAATATGGTGTCTCTAAAATCAGTGAATAATTGTGATAAATAACCAGCGCTGCACTTAGAAAGAAATAATGATATAAGAACGCAGCAAAATCACAACCAAAAAAAAAAAAAAATGGAATAAAAATCTAGCTCCAGGTAATCAGGGCGGGGGTTAGCCATTGGGAGTTAGCCTCAAGGAAAGTTAATTAATCATTATTTCCCTCTTTTCTTGAATAAATAAATCTATTTCAATTATCTGATGTGTTCTCTCCAAATAGACATCATTGTGCAAGGGAAATATATCATTTTCATAATTCTAATAACCAAATAATACCATGTTTTACACAAAAACTGCAGTGACTGTTGTCTCCTTCCGTTACAGATAGGTGGGTAGTTTGCCTTAGCTAAAGCTAATTTACCTATTCTTTTCCTTTTTTGGGCTGTAAAAATAAATTTTAATGCGCCACAATATTAGTATCATACACACAATATTATGACATGAAAATGCATAATTTTTATAACAATAAATATACAAATAACACTAAGTTTTACACAAAAACTGCGCTGACTGCATAAAGGCTTGTCACAGCTAGCTGGGGAGTTAGCTTTAGCTAAAGCTAGTTTTAGCATTTTTTTCTGTTTCTTGTATTTTTTAAAAAAAAACCTTTTTGAATGCTTCAAGGTGCTTGTAATTGAGTTTACATATCACATTAACATTGTCGCAGCTAAATTATAAAAGAAGAAAAAGAAAACACCAGCTAAATTAGCGCTGCCAGACGCTAGGTAGGCTAGCTTAGCAGAACACAGATGTCTGCTGTCTATGAAAAGCTCACAGTTTTATTTAAATAAATTAACTTTACATTGTATATTTAAATACATGTAGTTAAATGTAAATTAATTAAATGTAAGCTCATACGGTGGCAATAAGAACATATTTCATTCGTAGATATAGTATTTGTGCTATGTCCTATAATTTTCCTATAATGTGTTTTTAGCACATTTTAGCCTCAAAGAAAATACACTTCAGGTTTTACAACTAACCTAACCTATCATATAGTTGTCTTCAAACTGTTTTTTATAATTTGTAGCATTTTACTTGCCAGGCAGAGTTGTGCCATGATGAGAATTTCAATTGTGCAAGTAAAGTGCGTTCAACTGAAGAATTCATAGCATGATAACAACTGAAAATGATGCTAAATAGCAAATTATATCCCATAAAGCAGAATTAATTTTTCATTTCACTGTTCTAAAATACACATATGCTGATTTGCAACCCAAAATATCTGCATGGTTTAGCTCAGTTTCAGGTAAACTGTATTTTTGTGTGTATTTAGGCTGAAATGACCCTGTTAGCTTCTGGTTTAAACAGACAGGAAACACTTGTAATAAATAAAGTGCCTTCATTCTATAATTTCTATTATTCTATTATCTTTTCTGTACAAATCGAAATTCAAAGTTCTCACATCATGGCTCTGGTAAATCCTAAATAGGCCTACTTTATATTATTAAAGTAAAATTAAGGATGTTGGCTCATTAAAATCTAACTTTACTTTGTGCCTCTGATCCTGATTACTGCAGCTGTATATCTGAGCACATCTGGATTTTCGCTCATGATGAGACAACAGACGAACTTCGCGTTTACTGAACCCTGTGAAGTTTGTTAGAGCAGAATCGACGCTCTGTCCTCCCGCGGCGTGTTTTCATACCATTCCCACGGATGAAAAAGAGAAGTTAAAGGCATCACGACTGACCTCCGTGGTTTCTCCGCTTCCACGAGCGAGAAGAAAACGTGCGTTAAAGTCTCATCCAGCGGCAGCTCGCACCGCTACGCGGCCGAGTTTGAGCGACCCGGTCCCCTGAGCTCGGTCCTCCGGGGCTGGACCCGACGAATAAAGCCGGCCGGTAGACTTTCTCTGGACTCTTTTGTCGGCAAACTTCCCTGAGAAGCGGCGGTCAGACCGAGCAGCAGCAGCAGCAGCGGCTCCGTGAGGATCTGGTGACTGCAGCCGAGGACACGCAGAGAGAAGCTGACCGGAGAGGAGCCGCGGAAGGAGGAGGGATCACTCTGATGCAAATTACTGGGACCAGACACCTGACACATGACAGTACAGAAAACACACTCTACTGCAGGGAAAGCTTCAGACAGCACAATAAACCAAGACCCCTTTGCTAAAATACTGTTCACAAAGATTAAAGTTGTAGTAGGAAAAAAAGATTATAAAGATCTTTATCCTTAAAGATATGAATCAACTGAATTTTAGATAATTAATTGGTTTGAAGTCGTGTTATAAGTTGCAAAAATGCAAATTAGTCGAGTCAAATTACCTGAACTTTGAAAACAAAGCTTGAAAATAACAAGTTAAATCAACAAACTAGATGCACACACATTTGTTTTCCATTTACATCTTCTAAATTCAAAGATTCATTCTTTATTTACCTGCATTTATTTATTAAAAATCCAGCGGTATAAGAACTGAATTTAATTCTAACCTCTGTCATGGTTAGAACAGTTTTGATTATTGAGAAAAGCAACGCCCCTAACTCAATTTAACAAAGACACATTGCAAACCTTCATCATGTTTGTTTTCTCAACAACAAAAAATAATTTCACTTCTCCAGCAATGCATCCTGGGAAATCTGCTTTGTTTCTTGTAAATGTAATTTATTGAGTTGAGTGAACTGATCATTTTAAGTCATGAATGGTGCAAATAAAGTGGTTTGACATTGTACGTTTGATTAATTCATTTGCATTAAGTAGAACAGAAAAGATGAGTTCATCTTAGTAAATTTCTTTATAATGTTTTACATTGCAAGTTCTAGCCATGTAGCTAGCTACTAGCCGCTAGCTAGAGCTAGCATCCGTTTTCCAGACCACACACTGTTTATCGTATATTTTTCTATCTGGATAAATTTTCTGTGTTGTTGTAAAGCTGAAACTGTTCCCTAATCCAAACAAAGACAGCCGCTGGATGAAATTACATGTCGATTTCTCAGTATGTCTGACCAAATTCAAAAGGTATTTATTCAAAAGTTATGTTACCTAAAAATAAAAACAATTTTTAAACACATTGTTATAGATCCTTTGTTTTGTACAAAATAGAGGGATCATTTTCAGCTAGTTTTTCACAGGGATAAACTAAAATGTTTAAACTTCTTTTTTACGGAGATAAGATTAGGTAGAGATTGTTGAATTAACTCATGTAATGTGAAATGATGGGTAAGAGTTAGGATGTCATTTTAGCTAAGCTAACAAGTGTGAAATATTATGCAAGAACTGGGGTGAAAAAAGAAAAAATGCAATGACAACAAAGGTAACATGTGAACTCTGGTTCAGCTGTGTGCTCAGTGTGAAATATACCAATAGAGCTTCAGTAAAAGAAAAAAATTTAGTCATAAAGAACATTTAAAAACAAGAACAGTTGAACCAGAGTGCTGTACGACTAAAATAGCACAACAAAAATGTAATAAAACACAATGACTAGAATATGATTATAATAAAGGTCAACACAATAGTAGGAATAGAAAAGTTACCACATGATGAGAAATGAAGTGATGGTGGCAAGTTTTATTCTAATGCCAAAGAGAAGAGGTTGAGGTTCAGGAGCAACTTTAAAGTTTTTCTAAATTCTGTGCAGCTATTTGAGAGTTTGGGTTGGAGATTCAATGTGGTTATTGCTGGGGTGAAGGTTTGGGATTCCAGAACTGTGAGAGCTCCTTTCATTCTGTTTCTGTGCTTGGATCTTAGAACATCCAAGAGCATCTGAAAGGTCGATCTCAGAGCTCTAACTGGACTATGGAGATGTCAGACGTCAGCTACAGATCGTGGCACCAGTCCATTTAAAAACCTTAAAATAACCAATTAAGTCTTAAAAGAGAGAGAGGCCAGTACTGGTGTTACGTGATCGTGGTTCTTTATCCTGTTTGAGGACCAGCAGCTGCATTTCTTACCTGAAGAAAAAAAATTTTTTGACCTCGAAGCTGATCTATTAAACTTGAAAGATCAATCAAAATGTAAGGTTGATCAAACATCACAATCTCAGTCTTCTTTTCATGAAGACTAGAGTGGCTTTCTTTGAGCCACATTTAAGCAGTCCAGCCAGGGCTGCACTGAGTCTTTAATTTATATTGCTATGGGAAGACACGGTTTTATATTATACTCAACCTGCAGCAACTTTCGTGATCAATCAGTTCCTCGAATTATTCACTTTTTTATACCACAAAGTGATTCATCTTTGCTGCTATAGACAATCTTCGTTGTGTAGTTTCTCCAGTTTGTTCATCAGGTGACTTTGTGGCGCCATCTGTTGGTGGAAACACTACATTACCCAGAGTGCAACCCGAGGAATTGCAGCCTAATTTCTTGAAAATACTTAGAAAATTAAAGTTCAAACTAACAACAACATATTTAGTCATTATAGAATAAGAAATCTGCTGAAAGATAAGGTATTTATATTGTGGTAAATAACAACAATCATGCATAATTGGCTGTAAGTTAACAGTTATACAATAATTAAAGAAAATATAAGAAATGAATGTAAATATTTGTCATTCATGTTATGGAGAGCTCACGCATACAAAATGCACGAAACCACATTCAATCACTTAACACATGTTTCAATCAAAAGGAAAACCTCGAACAACTGCCGTCTTTCTGAAGTTATAGCTACTGTGCCAGGCCTTTTCCTGAGCTGCTGCGTGGTACAATAATATATATTGTTTCAGTCTCAGGCACCTTAATCTGCATCTATTGTCCAGGGCAGTGCTGCAGCCGGCTCAAGGTAATTACTGAAGCTCGGTTACAAAAGTTCAGCGCTCCTGAAACAGGAATCCTGAGGCTGAGAGATTGTCTGGTAATGTTTTCAGAAGCAGGATGAGATGAAAACACTTTGCAGACAGGAGCACAATGCAAGCTAAGGGTTAAAGGTCACACAAAGGACCAAATTTAGTCCTTAAATGTAGGTCAGTAACAAGATTTTCCATTCCCTCAGTGATTGCTTTATTAGGTTAGTATGTACTTTCAATGCAAAAAGACCGGCTTAATGTATCAGTGGTTGTTTAAATGTAATTCCAGAGTAACTTGAAAGTTGATGTTTTTGGCCTTCCCATTTCACCCACTTGTCCCTTTGAAGTAATAAATATGACCTTTTGTTTTCCATGAATTACTACATTAGAAGGACGGCATATTGGGTTATTTATTAGTCCATCTGAAAAGTCCTTTAGGCCTCCATTCTGCCAAGAGAGGGCAGTGTTTCCTTGAAATGTGACATTAGTTTGTGATCAAGATTATCACTGTATCCAATTAAAAGAAAAAAAAAACCCAATCCAAAGTCCCACAGGAAGCTTTCAAACTGGAGTGATTGCAGTCAACATATACAAGTAATAACAACTGATAAAAAAGATTTCCACACAGACAAACTGTTTGCTATTCATGGAACAAATACATCAAATCTACTGCTTGAAGTTCACACGACAGTTTCTGGAGGTTTGTGGAAGGTTTCTAATTCTGGGCAACGAAAAAATGTACAGTCTGTTATTCCTGAAACTGAGCTTTTATCACTAGTTTTAAACCTGCCACTCTCTAATATGCACCTTTAAAATAAAAACTCAGAGGGTCCTTCCCACTTTTGGGCACTTAATCAGATTCCACTGACAATCACAACTGAAGCCCCGCCCACAAACAATGCTGCATTCATGTGCTGTCAGACATATGCAAATTTTAAATATGCTGCTGTTTCCTTGTGAACAAGGGCGTGTTTAATGCTCCAAATTTGTAATGCCACACTATTTGGCATTTCATTCAATAACATTAGACTTCTTATTATTGTTTTTGGAAAAAATAAAGCTGAGAATGTCAGAAGCAGTAATAGACAAGCATTTCAGTTAAGCTGTCAGTAGACATTATATAAAGTAGAAATGCTTAATTTATTATCTAAGCGAAAGTCAATAGTTCCCAGCCTGTGGGTTGGAATGCCACAAAGGATGACAACAAAGATCTGAGGGGTTTGCGTGACAACTGAGGAAAGCAGAAAATCCTATTTCTGCCGTATCAAAAGATTTATATTTTTAATGTTTTGCTTTTGGCTTTGTGTTGTTCCTTTTGAATTACTACATTTTAACTGGGGAGAAAAGACACAGCCTTTAATTGAGCCAACAGACAAATCATTCGATGATGATTCAGAGACATAGATTTGCTTTTTAAAGGTCGCTGGTCAAAAAAACCTGGAAATCCATAGATTCAAGACAAATGGAATAAATACAGACAAGTGGTAAAGTCTTTTACAGAAAGACATTTAAAGTTGGTTTATTTAAGCATTTGGTGGTTAAAGTCAGGCTGAATGATTTTGACATAGATTAGGTGAAATGCTTTGGTTGTGGTTTTAATCAATACTCTCTTTTGCATCTTAACCTCTCATGTAGTGTCACTTTAAGGACCAACTTTACATTTAAACATATGTTCTTCCAATTGTGGGGCACAACAAACATTGTAACCTCTACATTTTTTATATTGTTTCTTCTTCAACCAAATGTGCAGAGTCACAGGTCCTGATTAGAAACCACTAAAGCATACATGACTATTATCTTATGCTGTAAAAAGTCTTAATTATTTTTCCTTTAATGCTCAGAAGTTGAATCTAGGTTCAATTTGATTTTCAGCAGATTTTTCCCCTGGTTTTGTTTGTCAGTCCACACAGTTCGGAGCCCTCTCCGATGTAGAGCTTGCTGTGCTCTTCCCATGGGAAACATCTGCAGACGCTAAAAAAGCTTAACAAGCCAACACCCAGCACACATGACAGAGCTGCTGTGGAGCTTAGAACATCAAAGATCTGATCAGATGCCAAAAGAGATATCTTTAATAAAATAATCTGCAGTGACATCTTAGTCTGTATGTATGACTGTTTGTCTGAATTTGGTTTGTTTATATCATAGAAAATGCAACATTCATCTCATTCAGTTAAAACTGAAAATCCTCATTTGAAGTACAATAAGAATAAAAGATAATGATAAGGAAAACCATGACTTAAACATTTCACCTACTCTATATCAAAATCATTTAGCCTGACATTAGTGACCAAAAGAACGCATCTTTTTCTTCATATATCCTAACATTTTGAAGTCCAATCTATATCGTCTTGCAACCCTTCGTCACCTGATTTGTCTGCCAGTTTGATTAAAAGCTGTTTTTCTTTTCTTCCCAGTTAAAATCTAGTACTTTCAAAGAACGAAAAAAGAGCCAGAAGGAGAATATGAAAACAATAATTCATTTGATACAGCAGAAATGTAATTTTCTGTTTTCCTCGGAATCTTTTTTTGTGACCCCTTGTGGGGTTCCAACCCACAGGCCCGGAACCAATGACCTCAACAGAAGTTTAAAAAAGACAAAGAAAGAAATCACTTTATTGATAATTTCACTTAGACATTTTAATGTCACTTGCCTGAAATCTTTTTTTAACCCTTGTGGAAAACCCAGAACTGATTATTATTATTATTATTGTTATTATTATTATTATTATTATTAGTAGTAGTAGTAGTAGTAGTAGTAGTAGTAGTAGTTTCATCTTCATCATCATCATGATAAATGAAGCCGGCTTTCGTTCCCACAACCCTTGAGGCAGCATCAACATGCTTTAATGTGATTGGAGGAGAGCGGACAGGGGGCGTGGCCAAAGACCCGGTAACCTGACACTGGCCCCACGCGCTGCTCCCGCTGCTAACACTCTGCACGAGACCAGTCAGTTAACGGCAGCCCGGTGAGTCGGTTGTAACGCGTCTCTCTCTGTCTTGTACCGGGAGCTCCTCCGTGCTGCAGCATGAGCTAAACATGTCCGGCTGACGGTCTAATTCGTTTGGAGACAGTTGAATTTACCGCCGGTGTGGAGACATGGAGGCTGTGAGTAAGTGGAGCCCGCAACAAGTGGTGGACTGGATGAGAGGTAGGCTGCCAAATAGTGAGACCTAACGGTTATCTTATGGGGGCACTGGTTGTTAGCAGGTAGCTTTATGAAGTAAATAATGGCTTTTTCTGAAGTTTTACAGTTGTTTTCTAAACAGTAACCTCCCTCAACAATGTGTACAAATTTGTTCCAGTACTATAATGACATTGTACTTTATATAAATTTGGTAGTTTTTAGGTTAAGACTCAAAATTAATCACTACTATAACAATTTAAGAAAGTCAACAGTTGAACAGCTAACTAGGAGAATTTGTTGGGGTTTCATGGAAATGTTTGACTTTTCCATTTTTTACAAAATTGGGATATTTAGTCATTGTTGAGGTTGAGTTTAATTGAAAGTGCAAGGTTAGCCCCCTTTTAATAGGGTTGTCTGTCCATTTGTGACTGAGAACAGGTTGTGCTTTACACTTCAGGTTGTAAATGAAGCATTTTCTTTAAGTTAATCACGGACTGTGCCTTTAAATCAACTGTAGGGTTGGGTATAAGGTGCTGATACTAAAGCAATACTTTATTCAATATAAACTGATTTGTCTGATAAAGCTTTCTACATTTAACAAAAGAAATAAACGTTAAATGTTAAAAGTTGTCTGAGCACTTAACATTGAATCCAAGCTGTTGGTTATTAATACTTAGTAGTACAGAAGTATGCCATGTAGCTTTCTCTTTTTTAAAAATCAGCTGTAGTCGCACATCAGGCTCAGTTAAACATGCAACCGAAAACATGGAGTCTATGAAACAATAGTCCAGGTTAATTAGACGAGCACAGTGTGTTGGCTCAGTAACAGCCTGCATGTTGACAGACTGATTAGTAAAACCTCTGTGATTATGACTTTGTTTACCTTTTTTTTTTTTACTGGCTTTCATATTTCTGGTTGTTAAGTGGCAGCTGGGTGGTATTTACGCACATGCTCAGACACAGACACACAGCTCTGAGCCAAGTATTCACATTCATCACTGTGTAACATTAAGCAATAAACAGGCACGACCAGTAACAGATCAGCCATAAAATGACTGTCAGGTTTGATAAAGACCTGTTTTTAATTACCACAAAGTTTGGACAAGCAGCATGAAGAGACAAATCATTCATGCTGCAGTGTGTGAAGCCCCAGTTTGTGGCTTTAATGGGAGGATTATCATTTCAATATTAACTTTCTCCTCACCTATAAGTAAAAGGGTGGAAAGAATAGCAGGTAATCGCTGTGCATGTCCCCAGGGTTCCCATACTTCATGAAGAAAAAACAGCTCTGGAAACTTTTGAATGTGCTACAAAACAACAGTTGGGTTTTTAGGATGCTGGTGTATAAATTGGCATATTTGTAAAAAGCCCCTTCAAATGTTTTGAACTGTGTAAGTAGGATCAAATAAGCTAATTCTTTTACATTGGGTTTGCTTTCTTGCAACATTCAAACACCCTGCCTGGCACGCTCAGTTAGATTGTTCAGGGTATTGAATAGACCGTTTTACTGCACAAATGTCCCAAATGTTTTGCTGCTAGGGGCCTATTGAACCTTCAGTTAAAAGAAGAATGCCCCCATGTTAGTTAGTAAAGTCTTCCAAAACAATGCATTACTTTATAATTTTGAAATAAACTAATTAGTGTAAGGGGCAAGTGTCTGTATGGTCCATCTATACCTTTAATTATTTAAATATTACTTTAAAAATAAATGATTAGTTTTAGGGGCAAGTGTCTGTGTAGTCCATCTATATCTTGATTTATTGAAATATTGGGAATATTTATTCATGCTAACAAAAAAAGCAACTATAGCTGCTTATATGTCTGACACTAAATTTATTGTTTAAATTGATTTGTTTTTCCTGAAAAATATAATTATACTGAATGTGAAGTAAAGACACTGGGGTATCATGTTTAATTTGGATATTGAAGCTTTTCAAATGATGCCAAGCCTTAAAGAAACGTCCTGTTGTGTTTCTCTTTGGCCAGAAGGTGTAAATTTAACTTGCTGGCTCATTGTGGAGCTCTGACAGTCAGCGTGCGCCTATTTAGCTTCAGTCTGTCTTTATGCAAGTTGAATTTACTGTTGTGAGAAAGTGAGCATCCATTCAGCCCAGTTTGTCCTCTGTCAGCACACACACACACATGCATACATACCAACACACATGCCGTTCAGCAGCTGAGACAAAGAGGAGCTGAGTGCAATAAAGAGCTACACAATACCAGCTCTTGACAGAGGTCGGCCTCCTGCCGTGTGGAGGATCAAAAGGTCACTGTGGTGGAAGAGCTATAAAACCACATCTGACCATTAGACTTTTGTTCTGCTTAAAAAGAGTGAAAACACACTGGTGTCAATCACATGACCTGAAATTTTGTGTCCAAAAATTCCAGCAAAATAGTCCGGAGATCTCAGATCAGAGAATTAACAATTATTTTTATTATCAGCCATCATATGCCCGTGTATTTCTCTCGTCCTGAATATGATCAGTTTAATATCAGAAATGACAAAAGTATCAAAATCTCACTTTTGAGAAGCTGTATCCAACAAATGTTTGGCTTTGTTTGCTTAAAAAACAATGTGACTTTAAAAATAATTGCCTGTTAATTTTCTATTGATTGACTAATTCTGTGGCTCCAATCCCTACAAAAGATTTAGCAACCTCATGAACCTATAATTTATTTTACAAAAGGTTCAGTCATTTCCTAAAACATCTGAACCCTGTAGTTACTCAGCAGTTTGAAAAGTAATAGCCTATGTCATAGGTGAATGTGCATACCCCACATCCACTATGGTACACAGCTACAGAATAACTACTCAGATTAAACTCACTCGCTGCCCTTAGATGCTGGCTGGAGCTCATTAATTGCTCCAGAAGTTAATGAGCTCTGTCATGGTGGCCCATTGCTAGCTAAACTCCGCAATGCTGTCTGCCACAAAAAGATGGAAAACCACCTCACCTGTCCACAAAAATCAAAATTCAAACACAGCACAACTAAAATAACAATCACAAAACTGTTTATTTAGCAATATGGATTTTAATATTAATTAGTTTTTTTATGTTTGCAAACATAGAATTGCCCATAGTCCATGCACCCACCCCCTAGGTCATTACAGTCTTAAATACAGTAAATGAGCTGCAGTCGTCCATCTTAAAAAAAACAGTAAGAGGCCTCCATATGGTAGCACAGCTGGTTACTACACCTAATGGCATGTCTCTTGTCTTCTGCCATATCATTATTAATGTATCTTTATTTGTTTAAATAAGTCATGGCGATTAACTGCTTAACAGTTAATTATTAACATCCGTAGTGTGGACCCCTGCTGGCTTGGGCAGATGATGAAATTTCCATCCTGTGGATCCTTGGGGACACAGGGATGTGGAAAGCAGTTGCATGTATTTCAAATTCTGCACTGTTAAAACTGTGGACTTTGCAGTTGTGTTTCATTAAGTGAAGACTGATTAGTTTCCTTCATCCTGAAAATACTTGTGTCAGTAAGGTGGTAAACAAACATATTGATAATCTTGCTATAAAATATATATTTCTTTGACTTGTAAATAAGTTTGTCATTGCCTCTGATCCTGCTGAAGTATTTATAGTGTGACTGCAGAGTGGGTTGCTGCCTCCGGCTGTAGGCGGTCAGGGTGTGTGTGGTGTGTAGCTGTGTGTGTGTGTGTGTGTGTGTGTATTCGCTCTCCTTGTACAACTTACAACTTAAGCAACAGGTTCTTTTCGTGGAAGTTTCAGTCAGTCACCTTAAAATCCTTTGTTAGTTCCCACAGGCCGGTTTTCACTGAGCCGCTCCAGCTGACCACTAACACCAGAAATGCTTCATCCAGGCTGCAGAAAAGAAAGAAAACCCTGTAGGGGCTGTTTATTGTGAAAGTGGAGGTGTATTCTAGGAGAAGGGTAGTCAGGGAGTTCTAGTATTTGCCTAATGAATGTTTCCAATGACTTTTCAACTTTCAAATGACTTTTTCAATAATTTTTATGTTGCTCATCTTATGGCCAAACCGGTCCTTTTGTGCTGTTCCTCTTCAGTTTTCCATAATTGGACAATTTGTTATGCTAATTAAAATGTCTTGGATCTTGAATTAATCCCGCAGGGACTTGAGTACCAGTTTGAGTGCCAATACATTTTTCACAACTTCAGTCGTAGTTGTGTAACATGTTTTTATAGCAAACCCTTAATCTCGTTACAGAATGTTCAGAAGTTCTTAGTGTTTAGTGGCGTTTTATTGTAACTAGCTGTGCCAAAATAAAATCCACCTATCCCGATTTTGGGTGAGGAAATATCTGATCAAAGAATAAATTCTTGTCAGTATTAGTGCAATTTGTAATAGTGCTGTATTACTGAGGCAAGCTGATCATACAGCTGTGGCTCAGACGTAAACATCTCAGGGAATGAATTCAGCATGTTCAGACAAATCCACATACTTCTCTTTCTCTGACAGGTGTAGTTACGCATCACACCTTGTTTGACAAAGACTGGTTAGAGGGTTAGAAGATTTTAAAGTAAAGTGAATAATGTTCACTTTATGAAGAGGTGTGTAGAAGAAGAGCCGGTAAACATAAAAGTAGAGTGGAATAATTTAGCTTTTTTTACTTTGTAGATGAACATTAAAGAAAGCTGAATAAATGCACAGAGAACCAGGCAATTCATTTTGAGATACAGAGCAAGATCAGGTATGGTGTAGTTGGAGTTTTACTGTGTAAAAATAGAATCAGGTGGAACCAATGTTATTGGTCTATATTCACTTGTTACAGATGTTTTTCCAGATGAAAAAGTAGGTCAAGTGTTTAATGATAAGAAACCAACTCCAGCTGATGTTTAGTTGCCAATTCAAGAAAATCTGACAGTTTGGAAGTACAGAGTCTGTAAAATCAGATTATTATCATGTTCTGTGACTCTTTCACCTTCCTTTTCCTCCCTCTTGATGCTGTTTGGCCAAAATAAACCTATTTCAAAATGGTGAAGAGTGGACAGCTGCCAAAACTCAACATCATTGTGCTTTCAGTTAAAGGAATTTTATCTAACAAAGACCTTCCTGCCTGTTCTTTTATTTTTGACATAAAGGAAGGAAGGATATATTTTAATTCAACTTATAATAAACTGTCTATTTAGCTAGAAAGTGTCTCACAGAAATACCTGTCATCTATACTCTGGTCCTATAAGTTTTACATAAAAGTACAAATACAAGCCATTTTAATGGGGTGATAACATCTCCAGATGTTTTATTTATTTTTATTTTTTGTATTTTTGCTTTCGTGACCTTAGTGAAAAAGTGTTCTTTGTTGCATTTTTGTATTTGGTTCAAAGCGAACCAGGGTTTATAAATAACTCACAGGACTCCCAAAGAGCTGATTTATTTATTGGACAGAGTTACCAGTTATTGAGAATGCAATGTTTTGGTCAGTTAGGTGCCCCGGATACTAATTAAAATACATATTTTAGATTTGAGAAACATATCTAAACTTACACTATATTTCAGATATGTTTATTTAGAATATACAGAACTCCTCTCAGGTTTACTTAGAGATTCTCTTTTTACAAATAAACATTAACACCTTCGTTCCTCTAACTAAAGGGCAATTCGGGCTTTCCGCATCTCCAAGGGCCCGCACAAAGTAAATTTTGTCATCTGCCCAAGTTTGCGAAGGTCTCCACGGCACGTTTTTTAATGCGTAGTAAGTCTGCATTGATCTGCACATGTGACTTAATTGGTTTTTACCTTGTGATCTCAGATTTGTTTTAAATTGATTGTGGGTTGCTGTTCAAACGTAAAGTTTTTTAAGGCCATAAATGGCTTCAAATTACAGACTGCAGGACTGTGTGAGGGTGGATAAACTGTTGCTAATTAAATTTTTGGTTGGACATCTAATTTGCCCGTCATTTGAGCTCCACTGAGAGGTCATTTCAGCACTAATAGTCACTCTCCTTCTGTAGCATTCATACCTTCAGACAGTGCAGGAGGAAACGGCTGAATAGTGTTGCATCGTATACTGATACTAGAAAAGTGTTGCAATACTGTGCTGTTAAAAACAATATTATTCCCAATATTATTGGTATCAATATGTGAAAATGATAGATAATAGAGGCTGTATATCATGTGAGTTTGTTGCTGTGCGACAGCAGGATAGTGTGTATGTGCAGCCCTGTGCTTCAATTCCCTGCAGGCATAGTGGGCGTGACAACCACGTTATTTTTCTGTAACATGCAAACTGCAACTTTCATAGTGACAGGAAGAGAGACACGGGCAGCACATTGCCCACCATTGATGGATTATCCAAAAAGCAGGCTCACAACGGCAAAGCTTTTAAAGCTTTTTTAAGCTTTTAAAAATCAGTGGTTCAAAAGTATGCTGATCAGCAACGACAGTATGATATACTCTCTTTGATGGTGAAGGGTTTTGCTGTGACATCTTTTTAGCATTGATATATTTAGGTAGTATATCGAAGTCATAGTTTTGATATTGAGACAACACTAAAGCTTAATTTGGCTGTCTGTCCAGACTCAGTTTTGTTCTGAGCATCCAGAATCATATTCACCTTCCTTTGAGTTTTGAGATTCCTGTGTTTGGCTTTCAAATCCTCAGCAAACACACAGGAAACAAACCTTGTTTCCATATATACAGACACAAATGAGCAAAATTTGACAGGTTTTTCATTTGAACTTATCAGTTGGGACGAATCCAAGTGAACAACAATTCATCCTGTAAGACGGGATAACTGAAACTCTTTGGTTTTTCCCTTGATAAGGAGGATCTGAGGTGCACGTGATGAGGTTCCCATTGGATCTAGAGCGTGAAGACTAGTTGTTTGTTCAGTGGGAGGAGAACCTTTAACTGTCACCTGAGAATATGGTCACAGTCCAACAGGCAGAGCAAGACAGCAACACTGCCATGGTTTGTGGTTAAACTGTCAATGCACTATAAGTTTACATAAATGGTGACATCAAAACATTGACTGTAGTGGTGATCTATTAGCAACCAGTATTCATTAAATCTAAAAAATTGATTGATTATTCAGAAGTTGTTCACCAGAGATGCGTTTGAGCACAGATTTTAGTTATTTTTTTGGCAGTCTATTGTCAAAAATGAACTTTCATGCTCAGCCAAAGGTGTTATTAAAGTTTTTGTCATATATAGCTGATAATTTGGGTACTATTTGTATTTTTAGTGCCAGTTGCTTAGAAGCCTTTATTGGATGTTTGTAGAGAAAACAACAGAGTGAGGTTAGTGTTGAGTGATGAACTGTTATTAAATGACTCCTTGTTAAGCTGTTACTACAGTTGTCACACCACTGCAACCACAACTATTTACATGAAAAAGTACTGGAGAGATTTCAATCAAAGTTGGGAGAACGTGTCTGTTACTTTGCTGTTAGTCTTCCACCCAACATTTGTCTTATCAGTGAAACTAAGTTCACTGAGGGAGTGTGGTGAATCAGAGGAAACAGCCAGATTCTCTCCACTGAGCGCCTCTTCCTGCCTTTCTTCCATTTGAGAGCAACTGTTGCCTCGTTCAGCAGTGAGAGTCTCTACAGGCACGCTCGCTCATGTCATTGGGTCCAAATAAAGCGATTCAAACAAACAAAATGATTCAAGCAAAGAAATCTATTTCAGCATAAGGTCTTACATTAAAAAATTAGACTGACACACATTGTGCTTTGTCAGATTGAACTGTATTGACAGTATTTTACTAATGTTATCAGCAACACCCAGCTCAGTGGTGTGTTACTGCTTTGCTAGCTCAAACAAGCTGCCATAAGTCTTTGCAAACTTTAGGTGTGGAGCTACAACAGACACATCGTATGCAGTTTGCAAACAGTACCAAAAACATTTTAGGATGTGAACATTGTGCTAATATTTATGTTAAAAAACTTACAGCAGTGTTTTTGTTGTAAGTCTGAGGTGTTTCCTCCTTTTAATTCGAATTGCTCCATAACTCAAAGTATCTCTGTATACAACTCTTGTGTCGTTTTTTCATACAAGCGCAGCAAACCTGTTGCTGCCACGTGTTGCTACTGAAGTATTGCTTTTTGTGGCAGCCCTACCGCGAAGGGCGATATATATTAGTAAATAATTTTTTTCTGTACAATTTGAAAAATGCCTTATACCTCATCTTTATGAGATGACATTTAGGCTTGCGTATACCTTATACCCAGGCCTAAAGGTCATCTTTTCCTCGGAGATGCTCTCCCTTGTGAGCTTTGCCGATCAGACATGATTAAATAATGGCTGTAGCAGCTGATGATGACAAAATACAATCAATGCTGGCTAGTTGGATTTGGAAAGTCACCAGATTACAATGATGCAGAACCACAACAAACCTATGTAACTAAAATAAGTAACAATACAAAACTGGACTAAAAACAATGTTAGGCTAAAAACAGAAATGATAGCAGCACCTCTGTAGCTGACATGCACATGACACCATACGTGCCACACATTTTTTTGCCAGTGCCTGTACCTTTATACTGTATTTATGTATTTATCAGAGTATATTGACCAACCAATCAGCTAGTCACCATCAACTCTGTAGCTCGACAATCTTTCCATCTGACTCTGAGCAAGCTAATAAGAGCATTAGTGGATGCAAGATATATCTCTCATTTTCATCCTTTGAACAATTTTGTGTAAAGAACATTGCAGTTTGACAAGATGTCTATCTGGAACTGTGTGACATAAATTTTAATATTGGCAGTTACTGTGACAACCATCCATGAAAGCAGACCTACTCTGTAGATCGGTGCTGTGGGATCAGCTCTGCTCTGCACACAGTGAACTCCCACAATTCCTGTTTGTTTAGTTTTATAAGACTGCTGAGCACAAATCTGCACAGTGCTCAAGGAAATCCTTTTTCCTCTTGAATGGTGTTTGTTCGACAGAGAGGGTGTCGTCCCCCCACCCCCGCAGACTAGTACTGCTCAGATGAATGGTCAGGGTGTATGTTTGTGTGTTGAGAAATAGTGTTGGGTTTGACGGAGGCCCAGTGAAACTATGAATAGCTTCCCTGCTCTTTTACCACTTTTCCTCTGACTCTCCACCCTTGTCCTGTTGTGATGGAGGTGGGGGGGGGGTATATATTTCTTTTGTTGTCCCCAGCCGGGGAGTGTCGGGTCCGAACTCCATCTTTGTGCTTCCTAACACAGCACGTGTCATTTGTTTGAATGAAATGACGATGTAGAGTTCAGTTGAAAAGGTTACTCAATGCAGAATATTTTTTACAGAAAAAAATTTAAATTTTCTTTTATAAAATGAAAAGGAATAAACCGAAATTCAGACTAAATATCTGTTATATCACTTTTTCTCTACAACTACATTGGTTTGATTAGTTCTTGAGTCAAGTATCAAATTAGTGTTAAATGTTTGTTGATTTTTTACAGCGAAAAGGGAAAGAATAGGTTGATGAAAAGATGTAATTGAGTTAGAAGTTATAATTATTATTAGCTAACTAGTAAACTGTTTATATCAAAATGATAAACAGTCCTAATAATTATGCTGAGACACTAATATGACACTATTTCTACATTTATACATTAAAAATATAATGAAAGACTTCCCCTTTCAGTAAGAGAGATCTGACTCTTTATAGTGGGAAGTCTTGTCAAAACGCTCAGTAAAATACGACTGCACGTCTTGTTTGTTTTGATCTTTCTGACAAATGATTAACTTGACTGTTTATGAGCAGCTGGAGTTTCATGGGCAGCTTTTTTTATGACTTCCTCACGTGTTCACGATGGACAGACTAACCCACCTTCTCATCACTGGTCCTAAGAAATACTTGAAGTTACTGTCACGTCAGGAATGCAGGCTACAGTTTACAATGTAACCACATCAACAATCTTCTTGAAAGAGGAATTGAGACCCTTCATCAGAAGTCAAAGCTGCAAAGACTCATTCAAAGCTAAAGACGTTGATCTGGTTGTGAGATTTTCTGATAACCCATTAAGGAAATACAGATAGAAATTGTTTGCTATGATTTATTAATAATAAGTGACACACATTTAATGTTATATTAGAACAGGAACTTGACATGCACTACAAAGCAAAAAGTGTGTGGACATTTGAACATTACAACAAAAAGTGGTTGCTAAGCATGTCGACACGCTATTGAAAGATTCAACTCTTTTCAGGCTCTGCCCTAGATGTTGAACCTGGCTGCAGGGGTTTGCTTCAGCCTCAAGAGCAGGGGTGTCAAAGTCCGGTCCTCGAGGGCTGCTGTCCTGCATGTTTCAGATGTTTCCCTCTTCCAACACAACTGATTCAAATGATCAGGATCGTTATTAGGCTTTTGCAGAGCTTGATGATGAGCTGAGCATCAGTGAGTGGAGGGACAGTGATAGTGTTGCATGAAGTTGTTTACATAAAATGCTACAAACAGTTGAGTGAATGAAAAAAAGCAAGCAAGAAAGTGAAGCACACTGCTCTTACTTCTGCATAGCTTGTCAGTTGTAGTTATACGTGGGTGTGAACATTGGTTTTGAAAAGCTGTCGACACAGACGCGTCCTATGCATCACCGGAAAGGTGCTGGGGGGGGGGAGTATAGGTCAGAGATCTGTGCAGGAGTGTCAAGTCCTTCCACACCAAACTAGGAAAACCAATACTGTGTGGATCTGGCTCTGTGTGTGTGTTTTGCACTCGGAAAGGATCTTTCCAAAACTGTTACCACAAAGTTGGGAGAATGCTGCTGTCTTCCCCCATTTGTTTGTTTTCTGTGATTCTGTCACATAACATTCTCGACACAATACTTCAAGTGAAAAATAAAACATGCATTTTTCTATCTGTTATCCATAAGTTGGCTGCATTGCATCTTCACGTTAGGTATTTTTGTGATCCCACAGTTGTCAGCTGTCTGCCCAGAAAGATCAAATACTGCAGTTAACACATCACATGTACTTGAGTGAAGAACAGTTGAGTGTAATATGTCTACGGACACATTACATATAAAGATAGGTTTCACAGCAGCAAAACATTTAATCATTCTAGGCTAACAGGAGACATCTGAGAGATTTCAAAAATCCTAACCACAGAGGTTGAACTCTCAAAACAACAACAACAAAAAAACTTGATGTGACTAAATCCCAGATTAATGTTGAGGTGCTGAGTTCAGAAATGGGTCTAACTGACTAAGATATAATGACATGCTGTGACAGCAAGACTTCACCAGAGCCAATGTGACAGGGGTGTCCACATACATTTAGCCATGCTGTGAAAAACATAAAATATTGACAGAATTGATATACAAGTACAAAATCTAATTTAATTATTTTTAATCTTTTTACTACACACATGCTTTTTTGATAAACAGGCAGTCATAGAGCTGCTGGTTCAGCTTACATTGATTATTTAGCAGGTGGAATAACAGCTGATATCAGATATTACAGTTAGTTTTTACACATAACATCAATACTGGCTGACGTTGTCGTTGTTTTATTCCCAGCCACAGATATTTTAACAGGCAGCTGAGCTTTAGCAGTGACAGTGGCTCGTGGTTTTGAGGTGAACTTGTGGTTTTGTCATTGCAGTAATAAGTAAAACTTTCCCACCCTGAACTGCTGCTGCTTCTGCCTGTCGGCACACACAGAGTTTCCCACCAGTGGCTGATGGGCAGCAGGACAGAGGCCCAGAGTCATCTGCAAATATAAGACTGTTCAGAGATGAGACCATGGACACAGAAATTAACTTCTGTTACAGCAGTGTCCAAAGTAAACTCTGGAAAATGGGGCCTCTAGAAGTGCACTGCAAAAATGCAATAACATCCCCACAGGCTCATTTAAAATTCTGCTCTGACAAATGACCATGTTTCGTAGAGGCATGGTGTGAACAGTAATTTATAAATACTGTAAGATTTGCTCAAGACATTGTCAAAAAAGAACAAATGTAGTGAATGATACAGGTGCACAAAATCAAGAATTTGTCAGTGGGAAAGTTGTCAGGGTTACGAGTATCTGTGCACTTTGGTCAGTCTCCAACATGCTTTCATGTTGGGTCAAATTTATTCTGTCAACAAACAGAATGTTTTAACTGTGTTTTACTAAGACCAAAGGGCTCATATCCAGGTTAAAACAGAAACTGCTGTTATGTGGGTCAACGCAGAGCAGATTAGATTAACGATTACCATTAAAATAACAAACCAAAAACCAAAGTAAGGAATGTGTCTGCTGCTGCTGACTTGTAAAAGATAATCATTAGATATGATTTTATAACAATTTAAAAGTCTGCAAAGTTTGGAAGAACAGGTGGTGATCCTAATGTAATCTATACATACTGTAAATAGCCACATAAGTACCGTGTCCATGTTTCCACAGGTCAGAGCTGTTTTGGGGGCATGAGGGTGACCTACATAATACGCAGGTGGTTGTAATGTTGTGGCTGATCGATGTATGTCCTCAGTAGAAACCAGTGGCTTTGGACCTGAGTACCACTGACAGAGTAGGAAAGTAGGAAAGTATTAAGACTGAATGTGATGTAGTAAAGCTTAGTTTGGAATCAGGATGTGCACTTGGGATCTTTAACTGAGTAAAGTGCAAAAAAGCAGTGGGTAGCTGATCTGCTGCCAGCATCAGGATATCTATCCACCTTCCTCTCACCTGTCTGGAAAGTCTATCCTCACAACATGATCAAGCTCTGAATATTTTATCATCAGAATCTGAACTTGATCTCAGTGTAGGATACATGAGTGAAACATGTCCATTGTATGACAAGTCTATATTCTTCACATTAATCTAAAAATAAATGACAAGTTGACAGTGATGGGATAAGTTAATGCACAAAGCAAATGGGATCATGTTAAAATTTTTTAGAAGAAAATAATCTGCTAAATTAAATAAACACGTCTTAAGCTACTAAAATATCAGAAAAAATCTGATCTCACCTTATTCTGAGATTGGGGACCCTTTAAATTCAAATAATCCAGAATTAAGTAAAGATGACAAAAGGACAGAAACAACGTTAAAAACTCTGCAATAGATAATTGTAAGTAAGTAAGTATGAAGTCTGATTAAAATGTTTTCCCCTTCATATATTGTACAACTGCATGACTACAAGGGTGATTATTTTTGAAAACAGCTGCAGCCCGCGGTGTTACATTATTTATGCTGCTTGAGAAGCATCTCTGAAGCCAAAAGCACAAACCGCTCAGCAGTATTTCAGAGTGGTGATCCTTCTCCATCTTCACCGTCTGCCAGAAGTTTCCGAGAGTTTGGGTGGAGCGCAAAACCCGACAATGCAAAGCTCGAGATGTGGAATGAGAAAAATGTCTCAGCAGCCACATATATTAATGACATTTTATTTCTCACGAGAAGATTGGATCCAGTGCTGAATGTTGGCATTGTGCTCGACTCCCAGAGGGTTTTTATTTTTATATTTGTTATAGTTAACGTTATTCCAAAGTGTAAATTATACCTTAGCTTTAACGTGATATTTTAGACCAAACTGACAACAGATCCCCCCATAGAGAATGCATTCTCATGTGTTTGAAGAATGTCAAAATAAGATGATCACGCATGATTTGAGCCAACATTTTAAGCTGATGAATCTGAATGTAAAAACAGCCATGTTACCCTCCCTGACCAGGATGTTTCTGGTTGTGTTAAAGGAAAAATCACATGTAAAGGCTAAACAGAAGCTCATATTTGCTTGTTAAGAAGATGGTTCTCAGCAGTGTGCTTTTCAGGGAGGCTTGGCCTGGCGTTGTCATGCTTTCATTAGCAGGTGATTTGGCAGTCGCGTGACATTTAGCCGACCCTGCTGTGCAGCGGAGAGATTATCGACCTCCTCGGGTGACAGTAATGTGATCCAGGCTGTCGCCGACACATTCCTGGTGACCACAAACTCTCGTCAACTGCTGCTCAGCTTCAACAAACAGCAGAAGGAATTTTGTTTGAAGTATGTTAGTATTTTCACGATCCAAATTTTTATCCTGGAGTTTTAGGGGCTGGGTTCTAAGCTCTGAGTGGGGTGTTGAATATTTCTCAACAAGTTGGGAAATATCATGAAGTTTGCAACAGGGAATCTTTTCAAGAAATGTGAGGACTTTTGGTTCTTTATAAATGAAATACTTTCAGTGTTTTTACTGTTGGTCCATGTGTCTCCTGAGCCTTGCTAGTCTGTTTTCATCTGGGCCTCTCCCTGTCCCTGTCCAAGCCCCCAGACCTCCCCTGGTCGAGGCTGTGGTCAGTGAGGACCGTTGTTTGCCGTTGCAAAATGTGATGGGTTTTCACGGCCCTGTGTCCCTCACCAGTTCAGGTTTCTCCATGCGGTGATACTTAGCCCAGTCCAGACACTCTGAATCTTAACATCTATGAAGTACAGCTACTTCATCCTATAACCTTATCTAATGTCTTGTTTTGTTCTACTAAAAATCCACATTTCAGATATGGCTTGTATCTTGAGAAGCCAGAATTGAAGATTTTTGACATGTTTTCCTGAGAAGTATCAGAATTTTTTGCCAGTGACTCAGTTAGCCAGTTTTAGTTTGGCTCTAAAAGCTGATAAATCAAGTGATGATGCATGCACGAAATATCACAGACTAAACTGTCCAAAGTCAAATACAAAAGTTAGTTACCTGCTAGATGGCTTTGATTTTTGCATTTGAACATAAACAGGTAAACAAGCAAGTGTGCTCACTTTCACAGTGCGTTATTCTTGGCGTATCCCGGTGTGAACACAGAGGTCTCACATCAGCAGTTAGTTAAGGAGGAATGTTCCTCCCTGCTGTCAGACTGAGTGTCGGCCATCTGTCGTCCTGCATGTCCGATCGAAGACAAACAGGAGTCAGAGTTTCTGTGGGACCCTTTAATGACCACATGCAGGGGCAGTTGTTTTCTTCTCCACTGTTCACACCAGCTCAGGCATTTTGTTGGCCACTTGCTGATCAGACCTGTCGCCAAGTGCTTCACAACATCTGCCATTTGGTGGCCGCTTGTGTGCTAAAGCTCTGTCAGACCAACATGTATTATTAGTTTGGGATAACACAGTGGGGGTCGAACTCTAAACTCTCAGCTGTCTTGCTTTACATAATACAGCTTGTACAAATACTAATTAATTGCATGTTGTTGTAGCTGAAATGTTAGTCCTTGAGTCCAGTGTCATTGAATTCTTAACTTTTATGCTGCTATTTGAATGTTTATGATCTACTTTTAACTGATATTTGAGGCAGTTTCATCTTTGAATTGAGTATGAGGTGAACAAAACAAGATGTGAGCAGGGCTGCAATGGACGATTTTTTTCATCATCAGATAAACTGGTAATTAGTTTCTTGATCATTTGTTTGATCCGTACAATAACTGAATAAATAGAGAAACATTTCAGAGGGGATGTCTTGATGTTGATGCTGCTGAGCCAGAGCACATTTTACATATAAGTCAAACTTGATTGATTATGATAACTGAGATAATTCCTCGCTCTCATTAATAGTGTTACCTTCTGCAGTGTGTAGAAAAATGCTTAATATTTTGCAGTGACGTTGTTTTCAGCTCTTTGCGCACCAAACAAACCTAGAACTACCTGTGGTGAACATTTTGTGTGCTGATGGTGCATGATGGTTGATGCTTCCATTGATCCAGCAGTGAGAACTCTTTTATCTCACCCCACCACCGCTGCTGTTGTTCATGGAGAGGTCAGGGGCCGTAGTTCAGGATCGGGCATGGAGTGGCGCCGCTGGAGCTGGCGGAGTCTCGCTCAAGGTTGCATGAGGTCGTGGGGACTGAAGAGGGGATCTTGCTGGTCCAGGACGGTCCAGATCTTATCTGCTGGTCCTGCAGGATTGGTTTATTAAAGGGCAAATAGATGTAAACACTGGTGCTTTTGATGTTAATTGATTGGAGTTGACGGTTGGTGTAGTGAAATCAGGCCTGAAATGTGTGCTTTATTTATTTTTAAATGTGGGTTAAAACCATACTGGTACTGGAATTTTTGGCAGTCAATTTTAGCATATAGATATTTAAGGCTGAAGTTTGATTTCAACATCAGGCAGGAACTAAACCTTTTTTTAGAAACTGAACAGTTGATATTGATGAATGCAAGAGATTTGGGATCAAACCTGGGACTGTCTGTGCAGGACAGTAGGATTGTCTGTCTGTTGAACCCAAAGGTGAGGTGTGGTGAGGTGGCAGCATGGTGTGAGCTGCTGGCTGTCACAGTGATGGATCAGTAGGAAGAGTCAATAAGTGAGTGTTGACTCAGCAGCTGTGTTTGCTGTCAAACTTGAATGGATCATAACAGGGATGACTTTCACTGAAACTCAGCTAAAGAAAGGAAACACTGTCTTAGTATTATTCACTCTTGCATATGTGTGCTACGTGTCATCCTCTTCCTCCAAGAAAGAACAGCTCAAAGTATTAAGAATAATTGATGCAAAATGGTCCATTCAATCAATGTAATGTGTTCTGTAAAAATGAATTCATTGCTTATTCATATATACATTCTATCCACTTAAAGGTAAGCACAGATTTGCTTCATATTCTCTATATCTTTCCTCTTTGTCTGTCCGTCAGGTCTGGACGACAGCCTGCATCAGTACATCCCGTCCTTCCAGCGGCAGCAGGTGGATGGAGAGAAGCTGCTCAGGATGTCCCACCAGGAGCTGCTCTCTCTGGGCGTGGCACGGGTTGGACACCAGGAGCTCGTTCTGGAGGCCGTCGATCTGCTCTGCGCACTGGTCAGTAATCATATGATTTCAACTTGTAACCTACATAGTTCTGCACATGTGAAGAGCATTATAATGTGGCTCAAGTACGTTAATCCTTTGAACCGTTTTGCTCAGTTTGCACCCCTTTTTTCAACAGGTTATTAACATGTCTTCTGTAGGTATGGCATTTTACTCCTGTTGATTGGACATTTTAAATTGTGGAAATATCATAATATGTGATGGTGTAAAAAGTAAAGAGCTGATTTTGTCCCTCCTGTTACTGTTCTTTTTCTCTCTCTTCCCTCTGCTGTTTGGGATATTTTTTCTCTACCCTTTGGAACCACAGTTCCCATAAAGCTTTGGCAATGCAATGCAAGGAAGAGGTGCAATGTTGCCATATTTAACTACTTGTATAAACAAATTTTTTGGGCTGTTTTTGTAGACATTTTGGCAGATTTTGACATTTTGTAGTGTGATGAATTGGCTGTCAGGAGTTCCTGTTTGTGGTGTAACCATGGAAACAGTCAACTTGGTTATGAGCTTGGTGTCTGCCGCTGTCAAAAATTCTTTAAAAACATTTAATTCAGTTCCTTTTAAAATGACTTGAATAGTTTCTTTGTTTGCAATAACCTTTAACAGTATATGTCAGTTATACGTCTGTTTTATTGTGTGTGTTGTTGGGGCTGTCAGCTGACATTATGTAACACTTTGCATTGTTGCTTATGCTTATTTTTAAGTGGTTATCCATTTCCTGCTGCTTATCTCTATCCAAGTCATGTTAATTGATGTATTATGTTAGAAGCAGTTAAGGTTGTATACATTTGGGAACTATTGGAAAAAAATGTGATATTAAATGAGTTCTAGTTACTGTACTTTGTCCTTCTTTGACTGGTATGATCATGGAAAACTAATTAAATTTTGTCTTGCATGGTATTCAAAAGGCCTCAAGGCTTGAATTTGATTTGGTAAACACTGTCTGATGAGGCAAGAGTCTTGTTTCTGCAATTTATAAGTTAATTTACGGGCATTCCTACATGGATGGATATGGGTAGATTAAGATATCCCTGATAAGTCATGCTGAATCTAACAAGTGTGAGTTTAGATTAGTCTCACTTGAGACTCTGATGTGACAGATTGCGATCTCTGACGCAAACTGCAGCAATCTCCATGAATGGTTAAGCTTTTCATGTGTTTTCTGCAACAGTGGTCACAGCTGCACAGTGATGATCACTGCAATGATTTTTTGTGGTTGTTTTGTCTTACTGGTAGTTTGAATCTCCAGTCAAAGGTTTTTTAATGCTGTGTTTGACCCTGTCTGCTAACAGACACTCAGATGATGCCATCACTAATGAGTTATCATGCTTGACCAAACTGTATACAGATAAATATGCTTAGATGGCTTGTCTTGAACAGTGTTGACCCACAGGTTTTTCCAGTCGACTACTCTCTTATCATTCATAATTTGCTGCTCTTTCGCTGTCGTTCACTGTGCTGATGATGCTCATGAGTGGATATCCGGCAAACTGCCAAAGCTTTCTGGGTGGGACTCTCTGGTCTGTTCACCACGTGCTGAGATGTAGACAGAAGTTATTCTAAGTCCTGTTAAAGAAACACACATCTGCATTCTGTTACAAATTCAGCTGCATCAAGCATCTTCACACACTGACAATGCCAAGTTGCAGTGAGTTAGAGGAACCGTTAAAAGAAAGTAAAGGGATATTCTCCTTTTTCTGTGTGCAGAGAAACATTTTGAGATGCTCCTGAGCATCACGGTGATCTTAAGGGAAATACCAGAATTTGAATATAATAATTGTTAATCTGAGGAAAGTACCTGATGCATAAAATGTCAAAGAGCATCTTTATTTCTCTTGAAAGCAGAACCTCTTTTTCTGGCTGTGTGTAGTGGAGCTCTCCGGCATCTGTTCCAAACGAGCTAATTTGTTGAATTTCTGTTTCTGTCTGGTTAAGTTGTTTCATTGCTGTTATGCGCTCTGATGGCAGGGTTTCATACTGGGCCTGGCTCTGATGCCAGAGAATGTGCTGGTGTAAATAAAATGCACTCTGTTAAATCTTTATCAGATCTGGCAAAACGCCTGTAGAGCTGCATTTAATACTTTTACAGTACACTGCAAAAAATGTTGCTCCAAAAGATTTGTGGAGAAAATAGATTTCTTCTTTAGTAGAAGTTATTTGTCCTTTTTTGCTTGTCTCATTTATCACACTAAAACTAAATCAAGCTGAAAATCACTCGACATTTGTCTCTGAGCTTAGTTGCAGTTTTTCTTAATCAAGCTCAAGCAACAAAAAACTTAAATTAGTCTTTCCCAACCTGTCTTATCTGTTTAGTTTTTAGTTGTTAAAACCTGAACAACCGTTATAATCTCACAGTGATACAGGTGAAGTATGGTTTTAAAGATTATTATAAGTTCCACTGCTGAAAACAGCCCACCATGACATGAACAAAGTGTTTCTTTCAACCAGGAAAGTTCTTGTTTGGACCAGTCAAAGTTTTGAAGCCCACACAGAGCCCCTCAGTCAGCTGTTTATGAGGCCCGACTGTCTGTGTCACAGTGAAAAGGAGGATTTACAGTTCGTGCTGAGGTTTATTGGTGTGACTGAACTGAATGGGATCCAGCAGCCTTTTTAAATGGGGACTGACACTCTGCTGTCCCAGCTGACAAACAGTGAAAACAAAAGACCACAACAGACATTTATCAACCACGATAACTACTACTACTGTTTACAGTCATGGCATTGAGGGCTAGTGAATTATTTATTCTTTTATCGACTGTGTCATCTTCACTTTAGGATAGTTAAAGCCTGATTATCTTTTGACATAATGACAGTTATTTAAGAACACTTAACTGATCTTTTAAGATTTTTTTTTAATGCCTAAAGGATCATAGATTAAGCCAAATATCAGGAAACTATTACTTTGGAAACATGGAATTTAGGCCCTGCATTTTTACTGACAAATATTTATTTAAGATGCAGCATGTAGTGGAATTTTCTCTGCACTGCGACATTTGCCAAAAAAAGTCAAGCGATTAATCATTAAGAAAAACATGTGCTAATGGTGTAAGATAAGTTTGTCTCTGATATGATCCAGCTTGTTGGGAATGAAATGGTGACATTATCTTGAAGTAATGCAGATCAGCTTTATCCAACTGTACTCTTAGTGTGTGTGTAGGTGGAATTGACAATGCTCTATGAAGTTTAGGTTTTTGAGCCCTAATGCGCTTAAGATTTACCACATCATCTGTCTATCGAGGATGGTGACTCAATTATGAATAACAAATATATTGTAGCCCTTCTCCCAAAGCCTTCTGTAGGTGGAAGACCACTTTAAGTGCATCAGAGACATCTTTAGTGTATGTAAAAATATCAGTCCAAAAAGAACATCTTCTGGCAGACAGGCCTAAAGTTTAAGGTTTTGTTTCGAAATGTGACATCAAAATAAATATGGGGTGTTTTACATATATGTTGAAATGGGTTTGCCCACCTTGTGCACATTGTATCTAATTGTTGCACCTGCTAGTGGGCCATCATAATAAGAGTAGACAATAATAATGTGTTATTCCAGTACAGCAGAGACCAGATGTTCTCTGCAATTAGGTGGAAAAAATATGTTCATTTATTAATATCAGCAGTTGGCCAACATGAGATGGAAAATATTGCTATACCAGATATCAAAATTCCAATATCATTCAACTTTGATATTTAATTGTGAATATTTATATATGTCATTGCAAGATTGTTTCATTTTTTCCTCTCTTTCTGCTCATATGATGCTCTCTCTTGCCTACTTCCTATCTCGTTTTTTCTCTCTTCACATTTAAACCAGGGTTATATCATTAAATTAATGTTAATAGTAATGCCCATTTACCAAAGCAGAGCAGCGCCCCACCCATGTCCTTTCCTTCTCTGTAACAAACCAAGCAGAGATGTGATCAGAGCGCACATCAGCAGTGGCTCGAGCTTTTCAGGGAGCGATTTCCTGTAACACTGAATTGAAGGTCAAGTGATGTGTTGTGGATATTTTTTGCAGCATGAGGCAGAGCTTACTGGTCTCTGGTGTGGAGCAGGAAACAGATGTGACCCCTCCCACCTGTCAGAAAGACCCCCCACCCTTCCCCAGACACACACACACACACACACACACACACACATTCAAACACTGTACAGCCTGTAGAGGAAGAGCCACCGCAGCTTTGTTCCAGTTACTGTTGCATTGTCAGATGATGAGTTTTCCATCCAAGGCTTATTCAGCAGAACAGGAGAGACTTTTAACAACTTTCCAAACACTCCAAGGTTATTATTATTATTGTTACACTTACAGTCTGAGAAAGTTAAGTAGCTACAACAACGTACTCTAAATATTTTCTAAACCTCTGAATATACACAGTTTTCCAAGGACCCTGGTGTTGTTTTTACTGCCACAGAGGTGAAATAAATGCACAATGATGTCTCTTTGCCAGTACTTTGCAAAAGCTTGTTAATAGGTGGCTTTCTACTGCCGTAACTGCGTGCACAGACGCTTACAGGAACAGCCTCATAATCAGCCCTTTTAGTCTTTCTGTTTCCATTGTGGTGCAGGATTTGACAGCTTTGAGCACGACTTTAACTCTGACTGCATCAAAAGAACAAGAAGTAGTATTTACCTGATGTAAGTCCACCTCTATGAGCATGTATGAAGCAGAACAATGCTTGGTTTGTTATCAGCACTTAGAGGGCAAAAAAAATTGCATTTGTTGTTTTCTTCAAGGTTAACCAATCAGCATCGAGACCCACACAGCAGCGTCTCTGGGCTGCTCAGAGGTACCTATATATTTCTCCCCTAAAATCAGCCCTGAAAGAGGTTTTACAGGTGCTGTTCTTTCACTTGGAACACACAAAAGCGGTTTTGGCCTTTCGTAAAATGGTCTGTAAATTCTTGCCGTGAGAAACAAGGCACAAAAATGCTGAATATATTAGGATTTTTTTCATTCAAGGTATTGTCATAGAAACAAGACATCTGGATGCAATGCAATTTTAACAACATTTGTCACTTTTTTCTGACATTGAGAAATTAATTGTTTGATTAATACTCTATAAAAATGATGGTAGCTGCAGCCCTACGGAGAATGATGTCAAATATATAGGTTCTTTTCATTTTATCCTTTTCAAAGGTAAATAGACAAATCAGATGAATGACAAGGACTGTTTTATTGTATCAGAGATCAGTAAAAAGTACAGGTTTACAAGTTTTTAAAAAAGAGTTTCCATTTAGTTACTGTATTTTCCCATTTTCACAACACAGTAGGTTTTTACAGTTTTAAATATTATTAGGATCTTTGATGAATCTTGTTCTTGTTTCACTCCGGCAAAGGCTGAACTTTGTCTTGAGCGCTCATCTGATTGACATAACTGTCTGCTTGCAAGTTGCATGTTCCTTTTGTCATGATTTGACAGTTTTACATGAAATGTTAGGTCAGGTGTCCTGGATTTGTTAAGGTGGATATCTATGTTTTTTACGGTTCAGTCTGTCGACAAGTGGAATGTCAGTGTAGATGTTTTTGTTGGCTGTGAGCGTCTTGACGCCTCAAACATCAGAGTCGCCTCAGGCTAGCCAGCGTGTTCACACCGTCAGCTGACAGACAGTAAATTAAAAATCCTGTTCAGATCTGTGGAGGTGTGGGGGGGAAAAAAAACAAATTTTACCATCAAGTTTGCAAATTTTGTGCAGAAATATTTTAAAAGATTGATTTATTAACTCATAAGTTAATTACATTCAGTAGATCTTAAAGAAAATACCAGATGTTTTAGTACAGGAGCCTCTATCTTTATGTGACTTTCATTTCTGTCTATTTGTCCCCATGGTAACCATAGCAAAAGTAATTATCGAACATTCATTTATGTATATAGATCATGCAGCTTATCGTAGTTCATGTTAACTGTCAGTTCACTCACTTGAAGTTTGTGTTTAGTTGTGAAGCAAATGTAGTGTGAAAATTTCTTTTAGTCAGATCATCACTATGGTGACTGGTTTGTAGGAATGTGCGTGGGGTTTTTTGTGTTTTCATCAGGGGGACGGGGTGTGTGTGGTCAGGGGTCATGGGAATCTGTAATTTCTCTCCCATCGTCTCTAATTCCTTTCACAACACAAGTTTGACAAGTCTTCTAGTGTTAATTGGAGAACCAGAAAACACCTAGGCATTGATCAGACAGGGAAAGTCTGAGGAAATAAACTTTTGGCTGCATTATGTGGAAATGAGGTGTGTAGAGTTTTTGGAGACTAACCTGCAAGAGCTTCCTGTGATGGCAGATTAGTAAGCTGTGGAATGAAATTGCTTTTAATATATTCATTCTTGTCAGGAGGAACAGTGGGGCAGAAAGTGCTCATGGAAAATATTGTCTCCAGAAACGCAAAAACACTAATCACTGGATTGACAAAGAATTGTACTGTGATAAAGTCTTTAAAGTTTTATCTCTTTAACAGAACTATGGTGTGGAGTCGGACAACCTGAAGACTCTGGTGGGGAAGATGAGGGTGGCGCATCACCACTTGAGCAGCGCCGTGTCACAGCGCAGGAAAAATCCCGCGTACCACAACAAAAGCTTCCATCAGCCCTCCAACGAATTCCTGACTGCCGTGGTCGAGCTGATTGGAGCCGCCAAGAGCCTGCTGGCCTGGCTGGACAGGTAGACATAAGTTTAATCAATATATAGGCCTGCAGTACATACTGTGTATATGCACAGATGCAAAATTAATCAGTGATGCTTAGTATATAAGTATTAATGATTAGTTTTATATTTCTATGAGCCGAGTGACACGAAAATATGTAATGTAAACTTTCTAAATTGGAGGATTCTTGTGTAATATAGTCATGCCAGAATGACTCAACTCTAACTGAATATTGCTGTTTTCAAATCACTTATAGGGCTGCAAAACTGTTGCAAAACACAGTTAAGCTCCATTAAAGTTTTTGAAGGTTTTAGCTAATATGTTTGCATTCAGTTTCAGTCACATCACAGCGTTTCTTGCACGTTGATGGTGTTAAATCATTAGATTACAGCTGCATATGCATACAGATTCACACACCATATTCTAAATCATCTCTTACATGTTTGTAATCTTCAGGTTATAGATGTAATTTCACTTTTATTAAATGTGTCAATCAATAACAAATATGATGCAGGTTAGTGCATGAACCCTTGTGTGTGTTTCTAGGCTGCCATTCAGCTCACACTAATCCCTTATTTTGATTAAATTTACAGTTGCTTCGTAGCTGACTTGAATTGAAAGTTTCCTCGAGGTATAGTTTAAGACTTCATTGAATATTTCTTATAGTAGTTACAGTTTATTGTACTAGTACAAATGCTGGAAACACGCTTAATGGTAGCATGATCTGCCTACCAACACGTCTGAAGCTCGTTAATTGACGTGTTATATCTTGTTTGTTTGTTTCATTTATTGTCTACACATGAAAGTAACAGGGTTTTTCTCAACTAATTCTTGAGAAGAAAGAAAAAAATGCATTTTCCAAAATGTCCAACTGTTTCTTTAATGCCTCTGATATGTCGTCACCAAGCTGGCTGATATATGAAATACTATAAATGCCTGTTGGCTTAATAGTGGTTATTAAACTAAAGGGTGTAATAGTTAAAGTGGCATTGGAAATTAAACAAGAAGTATTCGGTCATCCTTGTGATAAAGCTATGAGAGAAGGTGTTCTCGTGCCTTCTTAAATGTGAGCAATGATTTTACATTCTACATTCATGAGAAACTGAAGAGATCTTAGAAAATGTGTTGCGTTATCATGTTTGAGTCTGTTTTAGGGGCCAAAAAGGTGCAGACACTCAGTGAAATTAGGGGTTTTGGACAGTTACTGTTATTTGACACTTTACAAGGTCACATCCTATAGAGAGTACAAGACCTGTGTGATCTAAATGGCTGTCTGAGAGGTTTTATGGTTCACAAGGTGTGTAAGAGCAATATCCAAATCAACCTCCTCAAGGGCCCCACAGCAAAAACATGTCAGTTCCCTTATTAACCCATTCAACAACCAGTTAAGCTGAAATGATACATTGATTGGTTAATTAGTCAACTGATAGATAATTAATTGGCAACAGTTTGGATATTTGATTCATTTCTCAAATTATTTTAAAGTAAAAATGAAACCATTTTTAATAACAACCTGTCAAATGTTAATTCTTGCTGGTTTCCTGTAATAGCTAGTTTTCTATGATAGTGATAGTAAATGCCAGCTTAACTTAATATTTACAGACATTTTATAGCCTACACTAAAAATCATAATTTATTTTTTTTAAAAAACCCTGTCAGATGTATTAATAATGAAAATAACTATTGGTTGCAGACTTACAGTTCTCCTATGACAAAAGAATACAGCCTTGCCTGAGGTTTTTAATTTGTGTTAACTATTTGAAATATATAAGTGATTGGACCAATTTGATAAAACAAACTTTGCAACAAATATAAAATATAATAAAGGCCCTAAAACTAGACTTTGACAGTTTCTCAACAAGATAAGACCACAAGATGGAGGATGTCACAATATTGTGCTTCAGTGATGCACATTTCCAACTAATTTGCAATTATGTAGATCCAAATTATACTAGTGCTAGTATACTTAGAGTAAACTTCAGTGTTCCTCTTTGCCTAGTTGGTAATTCTAGTGTAAGACAGAAAAAAAGGGAGTGATTGTTGGGTGAGAGAGAGTTATCAGTTAGCACTAGTCCTCGTTAACACGTGTGGCGTCTGTCAGCTGTCAGAGTGTTGCTCTCCTCTCTTCGCTGTTCGACTCCTTCAGCTTTTTCTCAGCTTGTATCAGCTTGAAGAACATTCCAGCTTCACTGCAGCTGTTAGACACAAACACTGACAAGTTACTGCACTGACACCTGTAACACTGACGAGTGTCAGACCCAGAAACACCTGGGGCCGGGGTTCAGAAACATTTTATGGAATCTACATCCAGCACTGAAACCATTTATCACATCCAATTCATTTTAAATCTCATTATGTTTAGATTTTAACATGTATTGTGATCTGAAGTTATTTAAACTAAAAGAAAACTCAAGAAAATGCTGCCGAACTGCAGGTGTTACGGTTTGTTCATAGTCAGACACCTTATAACAGTAACAGGTGTAGTCTGCCTATCTTTTTTACCAACAACTGAAGTTTCTGAATCACAATATTCAGTTGAATTTGAACTTGAAGAACAATTTTTGACCTGAGTAAAAGTTTAACTGCAACATCCTGACTCCTGCAACTTCACCAAAGAAGTCCTGTCAACCACACAGTCCACTCACCTTTGCACATTAACCAGACAAGCTTCATTTCGGGGTTCTGGGAAGTGTTTATTAGCTGCATCTGATGTTATTGTAAATGGTCTGACCTCATGTAGCACCTTTTAACCTTAGCTAGATTCCACAAATGTAATCTAATACATTTTTCACTGCAACAGATGATAGCTATGGTCAACATGGTTAAAATAAGAAGCCTGTGTGTGTATATATACAAATTTGAGTCCACTAGAAAGAATAAAAATAGCTTTTTTTTGCTTCTTTGGTGTCAAATGAAGACATCTTACACTATTCCTTTGATGTTGTTAACCGCAATAAGGATAAACCAACGTAATTTTGCGGCACCTGAATGTTTTTAATTATTAAAACTGTTCAACTAGCCAGAAACTAGCCCTGTACAACTTTAACACACTGTGAGCACAAGAGAAGTCAACCAAATATGATAGTGTAACACATGTAATGAAGTAAAATTAATGACAGAGTGCAGTATACAGTTGAAACTGGGTGTTAAAGGGTTTTAATATTAAAAATAGCATCTGGTAGCCTTGGGGTGTGTGAATCCGGCTCTTAAGACAACACTGACAAGTTTCATGGGTTTACTACAGATCACTCCACTGTAACAGTAACAATAATTTTTCTTTCTTTTTTCAGGACTCCTCTGACGAGTGCCAACGACTTCACCTCTACCAAAAGCAGAATCATCCAGCTGTGTCTGGAGCTCACCTCCACCGTGCAGAAGGTCAGTGACGCTCAGATGTCACCTTGTTAGTGGGCATTCCTTTGAAAATGCCAGGTCGACTTCTGGAAACATGATTTCTAAATGAGTTTCTGACAGGGAAAGAAAATCTCAGGCATTTTTTTGAAGCTGCTTCTATTTAAAAGAGCTCAGAAAGGGAGAGAGGTCATGAACCGAAGTCAATCACAGCATCTGGGACTGTTTATTTTCTGTTTTTCATGATGATGATCATGAAGATGCACCAGATAACTTCTGTTTACATCTACAAAGTCCTTTTGCTGATGAATCTCTTTAAAATATCTGACAAGCAAGAACAACAGAGTTTAGAAACTTTGTACTTTGAAAACTTTGAAATTACTAGTAGGAATTTAGTGAAAGCACAAGATGTCCAACTGGGAGAGAACAAGTTCAAACACAGTATGAAAAGTCAAATAATGTTCAGGTCCTAAATACAGCTAAAATAACACAAACATCATTGTTGTTGCAGGTTCTTTATGTTTTGCATCTTACAGTTTAATCTCTTTAATATAATTTAAGTCATTAATGTGAAACCATCTGGTGCAGATGTTAACGCTCAGTTACATCCCATCACCCCCTTACTCTCAGCACGTATGTACATGCAAATACACTTACTGAGGCTGTTGTGGGAACAAAATATCACATAGAAGAAGCTGTTTACCACCTATGAAGAGACATTTGTTTTCTGTGGTTAGACACGTGTGCACTGGGAAAGACATTAAGCAAAACAACAGGCGAAGTGCTCTCCCTGACAGGTAAACTCATCCTCTTGTGTAAAATCAATGTAGTGGGGCGCCTCAGTAGCGTCGTGGATAAAGGCCAATTCATGCCTTCCGCGTGTGCTGACTGATAATTTATGACCACGCAGACTGTCTTCACTCAGAGACGTCAGCTACACATGCATCAGGAGAACAAATGTTGCTTAAAACAAACACTTATTACAAGGAGAGGCTGTACAAATGGGGATAACAGCAACACTTTTGTAGAGTTTTCACTCAGGCAGTCATGGTGCTACGCTCATTTACACACCTAAAAAATTAAGGAAGTCATACCACTGTTTGTATAAGGACAGCAAAATGTACTATCTAGTTTAACTTGGTCAGTAAACATGTTTAATGTGTTTGTCTATGACTGTTTGTCTATGTCTGTGAGTGTGTGAAATTAGCAGTAGCTGTAAATGTTGTGATGCCCTGGATTGTATTATTGTTGTGCGTTTCAATGTGTTTAGCAGGATAGGAGTTCAAAAGTTATAGATGTTGTCGAGTTGTTATTCCAAACAATTCCTCATTGGAAAGGAGGGTTTCTGATGGTGTTTTTCAATCTTACAACCACTTTGTTCAAATCATACTGACACATACTTCTACTCTATCTCAGTGAGACATTGAAATTCTCATTTGATTAAAGTACATCAAATTTTTTGAAAATGATAGAGTACTGTCTAACCTTTTACAAATTGACTGTGACAGATTCTAAAATGCTACTTGGTTCACAATTATCAAAAGAGAGAAAGGTGATTTCGCAATCACTTGTTAGAAAAAGTAAAGGTAAAGTTGTGGCTGTGCGGCTGGATATTTCTTGCAGCGTGTTGCCTCCCTGCATGTGCCTGCAGAGTCTTCTGAGGCGTCACCCGGCTGCGCTGTCGTGCAATCATCCTGTCAGCCTGTTTACAGGGAGCTGTTATTTCTCCGACCAGGAATCCTCTCAGTGTCTCTGAAAGGCGTTCGCCGTCCCTCCCTCTGGTTTCACTCTCATGTAGGCTGTCATTTCTCAAATATTTGTTTTCCCGCTGATTCCTTTCGCTCCTTTTTCCTCACCCATCCCATCTGTGTTTACCACACTCGCAGTTCTGACTTCTGAACAGGAAAGTTGCCGCATTTGATATGAGAGGCTCTGGGCTCTGCTTTTCCTACAAACAAATAAATCACTTGGGAAGCATCTGTTTATTGAAAGAAATATGTCTAAGGATCTTAAAAAACCTACAATTTCTGAAGATCCTCAGACACTCTTCTAACCATTTAGACCCAAACATATTACATCTACTGCGTGTTAAATAGAGACTATGTTAAGTTCAAGTCTTCTTCCTAATTCAAACACATATAGCCAGACATAGGAGAAATATTTCAGTTGACTCTAAAAAACTGTGATTTTCAAAAAACTACTAAAATTTAATATGCTATTCATTTATCTATTTGATATTACATTTCACCACAGTCTTGTCTAAATGCTGTCCAGTAATTCTGATTGACCTCTCGAGGATTAGGATTCTAAAAAGTGCCAGATTTAGCATACAGCAGGTGACTTTTGAGTTTAATGTAATGTCATTGAACCCCTAGAAATATTACTGAGGACATCCGGGGGTAACTGTAGATCAGTATTTATGCACATTTCCTTTATCCTGACACATTCAGTAAAGTTGTGTTTGAACAGTGTTTGCTTGTGCAGTCAACAAACACTAAATTGTCTCTGGGGTCAAAGAGTTGAACCATGTGACTTTGTTTTCCAAATGTCCACAGATAATTTGCTGCACTGCAAGTCTTATCGGTTGTTTCTGTTTGTGTCTTATCTCTATTTAAAACAAAAGCGCACAATAAGTGCTGTAAGAGAAAAATGCAGGATCTAGAAGAAGCAACCTCGTTTTGTTGGCTGGTTTTCTCACGTTTTGTTAAATATGCAGAAGGGAACTTGTGTGACGTCTCTGATTGTGTGCATCTCTTTAATTGCAGGACTGTACTGTTTACGAGATGGAGGAGAAGATTCTGGAAGTGGTGAGTACTGATTCTCCTTTTTCCTCTGGTTGGGACGCACGGAGAAGCTAATCGAAAGCACGTGTTCACAGCCACTGAAACACACATTTCCTTTTCCTGTCCAGCACTGAGTGTCCTGTGACTGTGTGTGTTTGTGTGTGTGTGTGTGTGTGTGTGTCTGTGAAGCTGCAGGTTTGTTTATTCAGCTCAGTAGCATCCAGTTCCTCTCTTAGATAACACTTCCTGACTGTTATGGTCTTGTTCCCAGAGAACTAAACTGGATGACGTTCAGTCACTTTCTTTTCTCACCACCAGCTCCTGATGTGACCTCTTGACCTCTAATGCTCCTGTAATAATAATAATTAAGTCTCTAGTTTGGTCGCATATGTCATCACAAAACGTTACAGAGCATACTAAGACGACTAAAAAGGTGTGACTTTTTATGCAGTAGCATTGCTGATAAGTCACATAAAACATAGACCCAAAACAAGTGCCTCAGAATAAAGTTAGAGCTGTAATTTCTGCTTTTGAAATTGAAGATCTAAAAATTAGTTAATTCAACTCAACTCTGCCACTAACATCACTTTAATTAGGAGTGTTAGTCTTAGTCTTATCTTTGCATTCCTCAATGGAAGGCCTATGAGACAATAAATACCTTTAGTGCTCATCACTCTGCATTTTGTCTCCTGTTTATAAACAGTTTCAAAAGGAGTAGTTCAACATTTTGGAAAATGCAGTTATAGTTTATACCCAACTATAAGATGACCTTTAGAGGAGATGAAATACTGCAACATGTCCTCTTGGGAAGGTTTTCCTGAAGAAACTACTGAACTAAGGACAAGAGAGTCCTCATCTGTAGATTCACTCACAGGAGAGTCCGAATGAATGTTTAACTTTCTATTTATTAACATTAACATGGAGCTCACAGGGAGAACGTCTTGACATAACCATTACTCGTCAATACACACCGAGATCCCGTCATACACATCTCGTGAGATTTACTCTGAGTACGGCAACACTCAGTAACCAAAATAGTACTAACTATGCAACTGTCTACATCCCTCTTTTTTAGATTTGGTCTTCAACCAAATTATGCAAACATGACATGGCACAATTTCAGTAACAAAGCAATATCTAAGCTGTTCCAGCTTGTACTCAAATGTTAAACAAAACACACTGTTATCTCACTTAAACAGCAATGCACTACTTAATATATAACCAAAACACCTAAATGATACACATTAACCTTTGTGTTCTACAGCCTTACCTTGTTATGCATTATATGCCATATCTAACTGAGATACCTTGCATTTGGCTTAGACACTCTGCCAGATCTAGTGAGGTACAAAGTAGTGTTGGCCTGAACAGGATCTTTGTTCTGTGTTGCAGTACACTTCTGTGACATTTCACTGGGAGTTTTTACAGAGTTCATGTGCTTCTCACACTGTTCTTTTGATACATGTTCAGTAAGTTCAGTGTTCTCAGTCACTTGTGTTTGTGTTTGTTCAGGTACTTGTTGTGACACTTCTGGTTCAGTCTGTATGATGGACTTAGGAAGCTGTGGCTCCATCACTGGCAGAACATGGCGGCGATTTCGTCTGTATTCTGCTCCATCAGACTCTATCATGTATGAACGTGGTTCATTACACTTTCTTTTGACAATGCCTATTTTTTCATGTCCTCTGACTGTTTGAAGTCTCACCACCTGATTTGGTGTCAAAGGTGCAAGTGGCTTGCTGGATTTGTCGTAGTGGCTTTTCTGCGCTTTACGCTTTTTAGTTAGTTGTGCTTTTACACATTTTGTTTCTTTAGCTGCTGGTTTCAACAACTGCTTGCAGATGGGCAATGTTGTCCGGGTCATTCTTGACAAAAGTCTCTGAGCAGGTGAACCTAGCATTTTGTCGCGGGGCATGTTCCGGATGCTTAGCAGGTTCATGTAGAAGTCTGTTCCATCTCTCTTTGATGTTTCCAACAGTCTCTTTGCGCTTCTCACAGCTCTCTCACTGAGGCCATTGGATTGTGGGTATTCTGGACTGCTAGTCACATGTATAAAATCCCATGTTTTAGCAAACTCATGGAACGACTGACTTGTGTATTGAGTACCATTGTCCGAGTACAACTTTTGTGGAATGCCATGTACAGAGAAGTGACGTTTCAACTTTTCAATTACACACAGGGATGATAGGTTGCTGAGCTTGTCTACTTCAAACCAGCCTGAATATGAGTCGACTAGTGCAAGATAGTGATGGCTGTTCCATTCAAATATGTCTGTGGCGACAACAGACCAGGGTAGATCAGGCACTGTGTGTTGTTTGAGTGGTTCTTTTTGCTGGTGAGGTTTCAGACTGTTGCAAACACTGCATGTCTGAACATCAGTTTCAATGTCCGCATTTAACGACGGCCAGAACATACACTCCCTTGCCCTTCTTTTTGAAGATTCAACACCTGGGTGTCCTTTGTGTAATGCCTGTAAGTACACCATGTGTAGAGATGTGGGAATGACGGCTCTGTTGCCTTTCATTATGACATTGTTGTCAATAGTCAGTTCATCACGAAATCCAAAAAATGGTTTTACCACCTCTGTCACACTGCACACGCGTCTCGGCCATCCATTTTGGATAAAGCGAGTGAGTGTCTGAAGGGTGGTATCTGCAGCTGTGTGCTCACGTAGTTCCTCGATCCGCTGAGGAGATATCAGCTGAACTGCCATGACCTCAAATTCATTTTGTTCCTCTTTTTGAGGTGTGATATCCTGCTTTGGCGCACGTGAGAGAGTATCGGCCAAGTAAAGGTGTTTTCCCTTTTTGTAGACAAGAGTTAGGTTGAATTTCTGTAGCCTTAACATCATGCGCTGTAAGCGTGCAGGGATTGTGTGGAATGCTTTGTTATGGATCGTGACCAGTGGCTGGTGGTCCGTCTCGATCACAACAGGTTTGCCATAGATGTAGTCATAAAACTTGTAGCAGGCAAAAACTACAGCTAGTAACTCTTTCTCAATCTGTGCATATCTCACCTCTGTTTGAGTCAGTGTGCGTGATGCATATGCGACAGGTTTACCTTCTTGCAGACAGGCAGCACCTAAACCGTGCTGGGATGCATCACAGGTAAGAGTCACAGGTTTTTGCACATCATAGTAATGTAGTACTGGTGGGCTTGTTACACATGCTTTGAGCTTTTCAAATGCATCTTGCTGATATGGTGTCCAGCTCCAAACCACATCTTTGTGTAGCAGCTGACGTAGTGGTGTTGTTAACTCACTTAAGTTAGGAATGAATTTGCCCAAGTAGTTGACCATTCCTAGGAAGCGCTGCAGGGCTGTCTTATCCTCAGGAGGTGGCATGTCACTTATTGCCATGATCTTTGTTGGATCTGCTTTTAGTCCTTGGTCTGTGAACACATGTCCAACGTAGCTTACTTCCTTTAGTCTGAATTTGCATTTTCTGGTGTTGAGCCTGAGCTTCACCTGTCTGGCTCGCTCCAAAACCTTTTTCAGATTTTTGTCATGCTCCTCAACTCCTTTCCCTCCAACGATGATGTCATCGACCACTACTGCACACGGATATCCAGTGAATATTTGCTCCATGGCTCTTTGAAAAACTTCAGAGGCAGTGTTTATTCCAAAAGGCATTCTTAGGAACTTAAATCTGCCATGAGGAGTTGTGAATGTTGTGAGGAGAGATGAGGCCTTATCCAATCTGATTTGCCAAAAGGAACTTTTTGCATCCAGAACCGAGAACACAGTAGCGCCTGCCATTTGAGCTGCTACTTCTTCAACGGTGCGCATAGGATGATGAGGACGCATTAGTGCATTGTTCAAGTCTTTTGGATCTATGCAGATGCGTACGTCGTCAGTCTCTTTTTTGTGTGTGGCGACCATGTTTGAGACCCATTCTGTAGGCTCATTTACTGGTTCTATTACCCCTAGAGCTTGCATTCTCTGGAGTTCTTGTTCAACTTTTTTCTGCATTGCCACAGGGATACGACGTGGTGGGTTAACAACTGGTGTTACGTTGGGGTTGACTTTCATGCGGTAGATCACAGGTAGGTGGCCTACTTCATCTTTAAAGAGGTCTGCGTACTCTTTAAATACTCTTTGTGACAGATCTTGATTATGGTCAGTCTCTATGTGGTATACTTCTTTGCTGAAGGTAACCAGCTTCATTTTAAGGCTGTCCTGTAGACCAAGTATTGACTGTACATTTTCATTTACCACCTGGAACTGCACAGTGTATGGCTGCTCACCTAGTGTGCACTGTAGAGTTACTGTGCCGATGGGCTTTATCACAGCTCCTCCAAATGCAATTAGCTTAACTTGCTTGTTGGGCTTGTTTAGTTTTTCTTTCTTCATTACAGTCTTATATGTAACTTGGGACATGACGTTGCATTTGGCTGCTGTGTCCACCTTTAGAGTGAGTTTTTTGTCATTGACAGTAACTATGCAATGACCTTCTTTCTTGTCACATTCATCATACGCTGAAATGCCTTCGACAGTGAAGGTTTGTTCATTATCAGAATCTGTTTCTGCAGATATCTGATTTACTTGTTTCCTGGGTTTATCTTGTCTTGCAGATCTGCACTGATTTTTGAAGTGATTGTACTTTTTACAGTTATGGCATTGCTGGCCAAAAGCTGGGCACTGTTCACGTTTAGCTGGGTGCGTGCCTCCACAGTTCTTGCAGCTTGTTATTGGCTTCAGGTTTTCTGCCTTTGTTGCATAGATTCTCTTGCTTTTAAACTTGTTGCTGTGTTTTATCTGTACAGCGTTTACACTTGCAATAGACACATTTTTTGGTGTGGAAAGGGCTTTGCTGTGCTGCTCTGTGAGTTCGCTTATCTGGCAAATACGTATAGCTTTAGCTAGTGTGAGCTCAGTCTCTTTTAGCAGAGCTCGTCTGACGCTGTCGCTGCTAATTCCACAAACCAGTCGGTCTCGAATAAGCTCGTCTTGTAATGCACCAAAGTTACATGTTTTTGCCAGGTTTCGTAATGTGCTAACATATGCTTCAATTGTCTCTCCTGGTTTCTGGTACCTGGTATTGAAGTTGTGCCTCTCCATTATTACGTTAGTCTCTGGGCTACACAGTTCCCTGAATTTCTTTCTGAGACACTCCGGGTCCTCCCTGGACTCCGCCGGTGTGATGATCTCGCCCTCACCCGACATGACCGCGGGTGCGTAGGTGAAGGACCGCTCCCTCTCGATAGCCTCCGCTCCCGCTAGATTGAGGAGTATGTAGGCTCTTGTTTTAGCAGGCTTGTCGCTGTGTGCGGCGGCAACAAATATGTCATGTTCCCGTTCAAACTTGCGCCAGTTCTCAGCCACATTGCCGTCGAAGACGAGGGGGTCTGGTCGTCGGAATCCGTCCGCCATTTCCGCGGGCTCGATACAGCGGTAGCTCTCTTTAGTGTCCTACCGGTCCGACGAGTCGAGTCGTTCTTTCACCTGGGGATCTTCCACCATCATCCCACTTCTGACACCATGTAGATTCACTCACAGGAGAGTCCGAATGAATGTTTAACTTTCTATTTATTAACATTAACATGGAGCTCACAGGGAGAACGTCTTGACATAACCATTACTCGTCAATACACACCGAGATCCCGTCATACACATCTCGTGAGATTTACTCTGAGTACGGCAACACTCAGTAACCAAAATAGTACTAACTATGCAACTGTCTACATCATCAGTGAAGCCTTTTCTTTTGTATAATAAGTGTCGTATTTGAGTAATCTTTTTTGAGCTTATCATCTATGACAGCTGTACTATTTCTGCAGTGAAGATGTTGGGAGACAGCAGTCATAAATTTATTTCCGCTGTGGCAGCAATACAGGTTGCAGAAGCCTTTAGAAACTCCTGTTAAACTGGGCTAACAAACAGTTTTCTATGTGTCTGACTCAGAAAGATTCACCGTAAACACGCGGATATCACTAACAAGCTCAGCAACATTAGGGCTTCAAATAACCCATAATGCAACACTCTGCAGAAGACATTCAAAAAGAATATTAAGTGTTGTCAACATGTGATTATTTAGTCCACAAATATAAGCAGACCCCTCCCAACTTATTCCAACATAATCTCCAGAAAACAAAATCTTCCTTCATCTAAACCAAAACATTTTCTTGATTCCTGAGAATTACATGTGAAAACTGATATCACTCCAAAAACCTGACTACTCAGAGAGACGGCAAGAGTCCAGGAATTCACCAGCCAAGAATTAATCCAGTACATGAGCCTACAAATTAATGTTTTTACACCTTTAGTCAGAGAGAGTGGTGCTGATGCTCTCTTCTAACTCTTGCCGAGTAAGCGAATAAGCGTGTCTCCAGAATTGTTGAGCTAATCCTTTCAGGGTTAGAATCAGCTGCTCTTGTTTTAAAAATGAAGCTCAAGTGCTTCCCAAAAGATAGTACTCCAACACTCCTCTCCACAACCTGTTGACTTAGTGTAACCTGTGTAACATTATTATAAAAAAAACCCACAAAAACAAGATCTGTATATTCAAAAATGTCCCATCAAACTGTCCCAAATCAGGAATCAAGAGGAACAGGCATTTATTCCAGCGCCTCTAGTTTAGGGGCCCCCAGCGTCTTAGACCTCAGGCCCTGCTACCAGTAGCTCTGTAGTAGTACTTCTGTAGTAGACACTGACAAAAAATATAATATATATTTTGACTGTTCTCTGCCCCAAAGGTCAGCATGTAGTTTCTAAACTGCTGTGAAGCAATAAAACTCACCAATGTTTACAAATCAAACCAAAAACAAACAGGAGGAACTGGACCAATTACCTCTCTACAGGAGCATGTTTTTCTTCTTTACTTGTAATTTCCTGCTGGTTTGTGTTTTCTTGATCACCTCCCTGCTTCCCATGATCTCAGAGCCAGTGCTGTGCTTCAGGGCTGGATGTCTAGTCAGTGTAATGATCATATGAGCCTGTGTTGACTTTGTGGAGACCCTAGGCTCCTGCAGGACACCCGTCTGTTGTACAACAAAACCAACAACTTCACCAACACCATATTTAGAGCTTTTATGCGATGCCCTCCTATCTTGTAGTAGATCTGTTGTTTTCTTTTCCTTTTCCACTGACAGGTCAGAGGTCGGAGTCACACGGCTTTAGTTCTGCCACAGCAGGCAGCAATGTCATTTTAGAGTGTTTTAGAGTCACCATGGGAGAAATAAACTGCCACAGGACCACCATGCTGCCAGTGACTTGCTCTCTTAAATAAATCCTTCCTACAGAGTTTCAGTTCATATAGTTTGTAATGTAACTCTGACTTTTGGAAAGGCTCCCTGAGGCTGTGAAACTTGCTCAGTGTACAAATATAACATTATATAACATTGATTCCACCACTTCATCTGATAACCGTTGAACCTGTTTGATGAGTTTTAATCAGGTTATGTCATATGTGTTTGTCACACATGGCTGCAACTAATGCATAATTTTATTAATAAGTAACGTGAGGATTATTTTGATAGTATTTTGAAAGGAAGTAAAGTAAGGTTAAAAGACAGCAAGCATTGAAGAACCCAGAATCATGAAACATTTGGTATTTCTGTAACTAACTGTTGCAACTAACTAAATCTAACTTTATTATATTTTAGTCATAAAACTGCTGTCTTAAGGAAACAGATTTTGAAGTTAATTAAATTTTTTCTTGCAATGTTTCAGTCACGAGCTCTAAATGGCATCTGCGAGAAGACCGTCCAGGCGACCTCTGACCCCTCCAAATGTGAGATGGCCTGTCTGGAGGAGGTTCACATCACCAACATCAAGCCTGGAGAGGGACTGGTGAGCTCAGAAAATAAGATGAAACAGCACAGAATAAAAGACAAAATACAAATGCATGACAGACTTCATCGTTTACATGTTAGACCATATCAGCAGGACGCCACTGTCAAGTATCAAGTGCTGCAAAAGGAAAACCCACAGTTTAACCCGACTTCCACTGAAAAAACACTAACAGGTATTTTAGTGCTGCACCATGAGCCGCAATCAGCAGTGAGTCAAAAACAGAAACAGATGTATATCCAAAAAGGAAAAGCCCACATCTACCACTGCAGCAAGGAATTATAGAGGAACCACGTGAAGTGTATTTATATAGAAGATTCATATATACATTCTCAAACACACAGTCCTTAAATTCTGTTTAATCTTCCAGGGGATTTACATCAAATCCACCTACGACGGGCTTCATGTCATCACAGGAACGACAGAGAATGTGAGTGTGCTGCGAGTTCTTTAGCACAATGCTGTGTTAAGAAAAGCTGTTTTTAGACATTTATTCTGGGTTTAGTGCTGAAAGTAATGTACAGTTTCTAGTGTATTTTGTGTGTGTCAGAATGGGAATCTGAAAAAACTCTTGGGTCTGCTGTTTGTCAGCCCTCCAGTGTCCAGTCTGAGGCCCTAACCAACACTGTGATTCTCTATTTGTCATTTAGTCTCCTGCAGATAAAACTCAGAGGATTCACGCTGGAGATGAAGTCGTTCAGGTCAACAAACAGACAGTGGTGAGTCAGAAGTTCACCTTTTACAGGAAAGAGTTGTCATCTGAGTCTGCAGAGACTTAGATGGAATTTTTTGTACCTTTCGTGTCTGTGAGGGAGATATGGAGCTACAACCAGAAGGCCGTTAGTTTAGCTTAGCATGGCTCTTTCACCAAATCTTGCTACTATCATTTCTAAAGTTAATTCATTACAACTTCCCAAAATATTGCGCTGTTCCTTGAAATGTACTTGCCTAGTTGAGTTTTACTCTGATTCGTGTCTATGAGATTTTTCGGCTATATAACAAATACAACGGTTGTTTTACAAACAGCTACAATACAGGTGTCAATCTTCTGAACCTCAGAAGTCGCCGGTGGGTGTTAAACATGTTAATGTCCAAAATTACTTTACTCATCGAGCCAGAAACTGTAAAAACAGAGCGAATTGTTGATTGTCAACTTTCCGACAGTCCTTGACCTAATCATTAGTGCTGTGCAGCTGCATCTGTAAATTAACTAAATTTAAATTGAAAATTGTGACATTTCACAAAAATCACTATAGTCTTGCTTAAAATTTTGCAAGAAAACATGTGCAGCAGATCCTGTAAAAACCATAAAAAGTCTGTGCTCCTCAGCAAAGCCAACTACAGGCTGTGACTAACAGCAGACTATACTGCACAGAAGACATTTTTTGAGTTCTCTCTACTCTAGTACCATACCGCCATGTGGATGCCCGATCCCGTCAGATCTCGGAAGCTAAGCGGGGTTGGGCCTGGTCAGTACCTGGATGGGAGACCGTGAGGGAACACCAGGAAGCCTGGGTGAATGCAGTGTGAGAGTGAGTGGTTGGTGGTGGTCGGAGGGGCCGATGGCGCAGACTGGCAGCCTCGCCTCCATCAGTCTACCCCAGGGTAGCTGTGGCTACATATGTAGCTTACCACCATCAAGTATGGAGTGAATGAATAATGCAATGTAAAGCGTCTTTGAGTGCCTTGAAAAGCGTTATATAAAACCAATGCATTATTATTATTATAGTAGTGGTTGTTCTTGCCCATAGAGGTACAAGACTTTATATCGCAGTGAAAATGAGCCCACAGTAAGTAAAAATGTGACGGGAGCAAAAACACTCGTCCTGAAACTGCTTTGGATTCAGAAGGTTCAAACTAAGAAGGTTTAAAGTTTTCATTCAGGCTAGTACCCTCTAGAGGCTGCTTTGCTCAGAGTTCTGGTCTGTGATTGGTCCAGGTGGGATGGCAGCTGAAGCACCTTGTGGAGAAGCTGAGGACTGAGTCTGGAAGTGTTATGTTGATGGTGAAGAAGAGGCCGTCTGGAACTGCTGGCGGCTTTGCACCTGCTCCACTGAAAAACCTGCGCTGGAGGCCGCCGCTCGTACAGGTGAGGGCTTCTGTGACGACCGTACAGCTCGGTCTACAAAAAGTTTAAGCATCAGCCACACTGAAGTGCTTTTGAGCCAAACACTCCATTGGTGCTGTACCTTTGCTGAGCTCCTCACCTGCGACTATTATTTTTCTTTTCTTTTTAATTGTTCATGAGTGAAGCACAGCATATAAATCACTCCTACTTATGGTGGTAGTAGCTAGTAGGTGTGAAGGGAGGGGAAAAGATACAAAAGTCAGTCTTATTTGATGGATAGCCATGCTAAATACTAAGAATTGATAAACAACTTTATGTAGGATTTACAGGTGAGGTGTCTTTGAGACGCTGCTTTTGGTGGATTTTCAATCTGTCATCATAGCTTGTAGTTTCTACTGAAGCTGTTTGTGTTTGTGAGCAAATCGAGCACAAAACACAGCAGCCACCCAGTCTGCTGCTCTGCTGAGGTGAGTGGGTGAACAATGGAGGCCTTCTTCTCTTTTCCTGAAAAAGAGGGGATAGGAAACACTCCAAACATCAGGCTGTGTTGATGTCAGACATCTTTGGTAGGTGACTCATACGTTAGTTCACAATGTGACAATTCTACACTCACCAAACCACCTTCGGGGGTTTTGTGTTGACAGAGGTCCAGGATGTGTGTGTTTAGGGTAGATAGGCGTCTTTAATGCCCCTCGGCAGCTCGACTGATGAGCTCAGTCCCTAATCTCAGCTTTCAAAACAGATCTGAAGTCAGTCTGTCTTTACCTCACCGTCACTCCCCGTTATTCATTATTCAGTTCAAAGGTTATCGTGAATGAACGCTTGCGTCTCCTCTACTTGCATTTGCCCAAGTTCATCGTCATTACAGGTGCTGTCAACTATTTTCAACTGTAGATTTGCCATCTTTAGTAATTGCAGAGTTTTGATAATCAATGAATCGTTCAAGCTGTTAGTTGGATAAAAATGCCAGACATCCTTAGATTAGAGCTTCTCGGATAAGATTCGCTGCTTGCCTTAGTTTTGTATCACATGAGCTGAATTGGTTTTGGACTTGAGCAATTTGAAGACATCACCTTATACTCTTTTAACTTTCTGCCATGTGAATTTAAAATGTTTATGGAAACACAGAAGCCTTGGAGTTGAGGAAGGAAACAGAAGAGTCTCATCTTCTGTTTCTCCTCTTGACCTGAAACAACTTTCATCATCTCCCCTGCTGCCGTTTCAGTGTCAAGTGTTAAAGTAAAGATATACAAAACACAGAAACACAGATTAGGAGTCAGAGCCTTTGAGATGTGTTGTAAAGCTTTGTTGGCTTCAGATTCTTTTGTTCCCATTAAAGTAATAGCTTTTATTTGTCTGGTTAACTGTAATTTCTCTTTTTCTTTATTCAGACATCTCCAGGAGCTCCAGATCTGTACAGATCTCGACAGCCACAATCCTCAGAGGCTGGTGGGAAGAGAGTGAAGACAGCCATCTTGGATTTGTACATCCCTCCTCCCCCGACAGCACCGTACTCCCCATTGTGAGTCTCCCACAGGTTTCAGTTTCCTAGGATCTGTGAATTTCATAGTTTGCTCACATTTTAGTTCTTTTCCATTTCTATTTTGCCCATAATGCTGAGTTTTCTCCTCCTTGTGTTGTGTCCCTATTGCAGAGATGGGAACATAAATGTGTGTCAAGGTGTGAAAATGCGTCCTAAGTCTCCAAACTCCTGTCTGGACGCAGACGTGAGGCGACGCTCAACTGCTGCAGAGGACAACAGAGTATCCATGGGTCCCACACCTGAACTCAGTCAGCCGCTCCCAGTCCGCCTCAGACAGCGCTCCTCTGCACGCTGTAAGTGCAGATATTCTTCTGTGGACCCTCAGTAACACAAAACTTGCCCTGATCATTGACTTTCACCTAAACCTAGCTTTAAAGTCAAGTCCAGACTCTCAAAAAAACCCCTTAAAGACAAGAGACTTGCCTCGATGATGTTACATTGTTACCATACCTACTGTAGAATTACAGCATTACATTACTGGATGTTATTGTCTTTAAAGTTTTTAAACTTGAGCAGATTAGACTTGTTTCTACACAGGCCTGTATAAATATTTATTCTTCTCTTCATTTTGTTCAATTTTGCTGTGAATCGTGAGTTCTTAACCTTTTTTGCCCGTGTCCGTGTTTTCAGTGACCGCAATATTACATCCAAAAAATGAGTATCTGTTTAGTTTAAAGATTTTTTTGAGCTCCAATGGATTTGAACTCCATGGATTATATAAATCAGTGATGAAGAACAATGTATTTTAGCGCAAACATGTAGATAAGATTAAAAAGATCAAACTTGACTTACTGGTTTCTTTGAAGCAGATACGAAGCACTGATAAAAACTGAATGTAACCACACACATCTTTTTATTTTTTTCTGCACATGCATTATGTTTTTTTACTGTGTCCTGTTGCAGTTCTTAAAGTTTTTTGTTGTTTCTGGATTGCTTGCAGCTAAACCTCGACCCGTCTCCATGCCAGTGGAGTCATTTTCGGGCGTGTCTGACCCGTCCTCGAGGTCTGGAGCTCAGGGAAGGAAAGGTAAACGCCACTTGTTCGGCTATAAGTGCCTATAGTCTGACTGTTATCAGTAATCGCCATCTGTCTGCCTCATTAACAGGCGAGGACAAACCGCAGCATGACGGGCTGCGTGCTTTGAATTTTTATCTCATCAATCATTAACTCTGAAAGCTGCTGCTGCATCGTTAGAACTGATTTTAGTAACAGTTTAGTCTGTCTTACAGACTTCACCTTGAAGAACAAACTAAATGGATCTGAATGTGTGTGTTTGTCCAAGATAACAGTCGACCTTAATGAACGGTCAAATAAAGACACAGGAAGAGGTGGACACAGACGCTACATTGTCCATCAATAGAATTATGGGTAGTTGTTCCATGTTTTACGTTGAGTCATCAACACTTGACTGTATCTTTAAAATGGTTATCCTCAAGTTTTTTCAATGTTTTTTTCTTTCTAATAGTTTTATTATTCTCTTTTGTTGTTTCAAGAGAAAAAAAATGTATTTTAACCCGCCGCACTTCACTTTTTAATCTAGATCTTTTTTCCTTATTTATGGACTGGATGTCTTTTATATTTGTTACTCTGAAAACAAAGGAGCTGTCAGAGGCCTTTTACTCTAATAACCTTTGCAAACATATTATCACAACTTATATTAAGTTTGTTTTGGAGTAACTCACTTATTTGAAATTCTCGGTTTACCACTAAGCTCAGATTCTGCTTTTGTTCAGAAACAGTGCTTGTTAATTTGATCCCTGTCATCGTAACTACATATAAAAGGTGTAGGAAACGTGAAGTCCAGAGCTGTCTTCTTCATAGTTTACAGTGTTTTCATTTCGATCAGAGAAAAATAACGCCAGAGAAAATAATTACTGAGGAATTTTAATGTAATGCTGGGTTGGTATGGGAGTAAGCTGACAATGTTTCTAAATAACGTAATTTATGAGCCAGAGGAATCCACTGGAACTCATGATTTGAAGATCTGAAAGGGGCAATTAAACTATTTTAACATGAAGCAAACAAACTTATCTCATGTCATTTATGTAACAGAACTCATATTTGTAACGTATTACAGATAAAGACTCCCTTATATCCACTGAAACTAAACAGTAGCTGGATTTGTTGTCACAAACTATTTGAAACAGTTTTTATTGCCAAAGATTTGAAGGTGGAGTTTTACGTTTATGTGTTATGTTTGCAATCGTTATAATTACTCTGTATCACAGTTAATTAAACGACATTAACATATTGATTTGATGATAAAGGCTGTTTTTCAGTGAGAAAGCTAGGTGGATCTGTAAATACAGGTAGTATGGGGAAGCTGGTGAAACCCAGTGCTGATCTGTAAATTATAATATACTTCTGCTGTATGCATCTACAGCTGGACTGCCATTTACCTCTTGTGACAGGTATAAATTCAGATTTGGACTGAAGCTGTATCCTGCTCATAGACTCTTACAAGTGTTTCCCCAACTTAGTCAGGCACTTGTATAATACTGTTAAACTCAGGGATAAATAATAGGGATACAAATGAATGCAAGCAGAACCAGAAACGTGGTCTTTTTTCATCCACACATGGCGTTTTCTATTTACTGATAAAGAAACTTCATATATAAGTTTTTAATTTCAGCTGTTAATCATCCCAAATTTTAAAATATCAGCAGGGTGGAATCAAAGGCATCTTGAGATTTGAGGACATTTTAGCAGAATCATGGACTGTTCGTTTAACCCCGTAACCCTGACAGTATTTATTGCAAATTTCCACCTGGAGAAACATCTCTAAATTTAGTTAAAACAGCTGCAAAACTGAAAGGCCAAAATGATTAACCTTGAGCTCAATGGATCAAAGACATGACAGAATTTAGAAATACAATAAATCTATTTATCTTTATCATCAAGTTAGAATAAGACCTAATAAAGTCCAACAAATAGTTGCATTTTTTCTTTCTAATCAAAACAAATTAGTGAGCAATCAGATCTGTAATAATGAGTCTGCGACACTGATGTTATTAAAGCAAAATTCTTAGCTGCAGCTCTACCAAATTTACCTAAAAACTGAAATGAAGTTCAGTACTTCAGTTTTAATCATAGAACCACTTGGCGACCTCTGCAGTAAACGTGCTAAGCTTAGAAACTTTTGAAAAGTGCCATCAGCTGGGTTTTTTCCCCCCAAAAGTTCGACTTGGTTCTGGTACAGGGTCCTCGAGAATGAAAGAGGTTAAGGAGTAACGCCTACACACAGAATAATTAACTCTTTGCTCTGCTCTCCCAAACAGGGAAGGACATTCTGCACAGATACCTGAGTAACGAGCGGATCAGCACCATCACCGAGGAGGAGCCGTGTTTCCCTCTGCCGTACCGAGGCCACCCATCTGTCCGTGGCGTCGACCACATCAGAGGCAGCCAGTGCTTCATCAGTGCCGACCTGCACAACAGCGCCACCATCCCTTACCAGGAAGCAGCGTCCAAAAAGTCCTCTGCCTCCACCTCTGCTGCTGTTTCTCCTCCTCAGGCTGTAACCAAACAGTCCACGTCGCTGCTCGGTGGCTGGCTGGCTCGTCTCAGGCTGCTGAGCCACTGAGGAGGCAAAGCACCTTTTAAGTTTTTACATAAGACAAATTATTCTCATCTGGCTCCTGGAAGAGGTTTTATATGATCACCCAGACGCCTCAGGATATCTGTTTTTAAATATCTAAGGAGTAAATGCAGTTTTTTTCCCAGAGCAGCTGGAGACTGGTCAACTAAAAAGATCAAGGACTTCTGGAATGAACCAAACATCTCATGGCAGCGAGGAAGCTGAATAAAATTACAACAGTTCAATACTAGAATTTGTTCATCACCAATTAATTTTCCTTTTAAGAAATCAGTAACAGATAATTAGACCATCTGGTTTTTTAAAATGTTATCTTTCAATAAAATTTAAAATTAACTGAAGCTTAACTTTCACACCTACACTGGAGTTTGTTCTGTGAATTGCTGCTTTTATAAGGCAAAGTTTTCTGCAGATACATTCATATTTTAAGTGTGATTTAAAAGGAAGCATTTGCTTAAGGGTAAATAGTTCAAATTTCTGCTTAATGCTCTCAAAAACAGCTTCTTTTAAAGATTCTTTGAAGTAATTTCTATCATGAAAAACTTTTCAAAGGTGTTCCTCAGGGAACCATTGTGGATCCTCTGATGGTTTGGTCTGAGGAGCTGCTGAAGACTTCTCACTTTTGTGGAGAGTATTTCTGGTTCATCTTAATTGCCTGTACACTGATAAGTTATTATACAAGAGCTATTAACCTTCTAACCAAGGTGATCAGAATGTAAAAAAAAAATTAAAAATAGGGCTAGGCGATATGGCCAATTTAAAAAATCTGCTTTTTACTGTCATTTTGAACACCGTTTTTCAGCTATCTTTGGACTGCAACATTAGAAAATATGAACAAGTGTAAGCTATTATTTGACTTACCAAAAGTGAAGTGATGGTTTGGTGGATCTAACTATTTTCAGCGGATCACCTGCTCCTTCAACAGACTGAATGGGGAAAATGGCTGTAACACCAGTATTTTTAAGACAGTTTGAAGCACGGAGATGACGACGTTCACCTGCTGCCGTCTGTGTCAGCTACTGGAATCCTGATGTGTCCAAAGAGGAGAGAAGAAAGTGGCAGGTTCAAACCCTTAAAGACACTCGAGGAGAATTTAGCTGCTGACACATCTATGTCTTGTAGTGACTTGTATTTTCTTTTCAATTAAGCGAATTAGACCGTTTTTAATGTTGCTCGTTTTAATCACTGAAAGCTTTGACCTACTGAGCTTTAACTCTCAAGGAAAAACAAGTCAGCAGTCGGCTTTTGCATGTCAACATCTTCCCCTCTAAAGCACCTCATGATTTGTGTTCACGGCAGCCTGAATCTGCTGAAGATGAAGCTGGCTTTTGTTTTCAACAGATTTTGGTTTCTCTATATTGTTAAAATTACATGACAACAATTAGATTCCAGAAAATCTATCTAACCAAATCCAACAACAAGAGACACCTTGAGGTTGTATTTCTACTTCAAAAGTGGTGAATCATTTCTAAACTTCAGAGCATGTTTTCCTCTCAAGGAGCCGACAGTGCCTCAGCATTTCTGTACCCTTTTGGTTTGTAAATATGTTTTTATCTTTCATAGATTGTGTTTATTTCATCACTGGAGCCAGAATTCCAGGCATTTATCTAACAAAGTGTGATTTTTGCAGTTTTATCAGATAAAGAGAGGTTAAAAAGACTAGATATGCAGGGGCTCACCATGTTACTAAATACTTCTGAATTTCAGCAGTAATATAAATGTATTATTAAGAAAAATAAGTTTAAAAATACAATAAAAAGGTGCTTTGGCAAAGGGAACATGGCAAATAGGAACATTACTGAACTGATCATTAACTGATGTTTACTACCAAGCTTTTTATGATAAGCAGTTCCACAGTTATTAAAACTGTAATATATCTTCTTTTTTAAGGTAAAAATTTAAATTTGAGTTTCATGTCTTGAATAAAAGGACTCAAACTGAAACAAACACGAACCATGACAGCAGCTGACTGAGGAAATACGTGCTTTAAGTTTGGTTTCAGAGCAAAGTTGCAGGTGTTTGATTCCTAAATGCCATGTTGTTCTTTTAAAGATTTTATCAAATGTAAATCCATGAGTTTAAATCTTGCACCTACACTTGAGTTTATTCTGAAAACTGCTGCTTTCCTCATTTGGCAGATTTGTCTGCTGATACTTTCATGCAGGTCAGGTAGAATATTTAAAAAGCAGAACTTGTTTACTCACTTACTGATCTTAAGTATTTTGTATTGTGGCCTAATATACTAAAAAAAAGACTGTTAGAAGAAGTCTTGTGTGTTTGAGGATCCTTTAAAGAAAACATTTCTGAAGGGGTTCCTCAGGGATCTATTTTGGATCCCCTAATGATTACAATTTAAGAAGCTTCTAAAGTTCCCCTGATGACCTTTAGCTTTTATAAAGAGTCTGTCCGGTTTATGTACGATGCCTTTATACTAACAAACCATTATGCAAGAACTATGAAGCTACTACACAAGACTTTCAGAATAAAGTTTATATCACAGAGGCAACTTTGCATGTTGTTTCCTAGAGAAGTGAGACTGTAACTTTTAAAAGGAAACATAAAAGGCTAAATTTTACACCTAAAATGTGAAGTTAATACAACACACTGTGGCTTAATTCAAAACACTCAGGGGCTCTGCTGCTACAGCCTCACTTGGTTTGGTATAACCCGTAGCTTGCGTTGGCTAATGTTAGCAAACTGCAGAGATTTTCTGTGTAGCTGACATTACTGAGTCAGTTTGCAGATCTATGATCCCATTCTGTGGTATTTAAAGCAGCTGAGGTAAATATTTAACTGTATCATCACCACCCTGTAAGGACTGTTCATGGCCACAGTGGCTGCTGTTTAGCAAAAGTCACATAATCTCACTCAAATGTCAAAATTCATCACTTGTTTATTGTTCAGGGACTCTAATCTGTGGAAGATCTTGTTTGACAAGTTGTGCCATTTTGCCAAACTTCATGTATCACAGTCTCTTCTTTCCTGTTTAGCATTTTGTAAATGTCACTTTGTTCAACTGGCCTCATTCTTCATATGTAAATACGTATTATCGCAGAGTTCTACGCTGTGATGCCTCTGATGCTTTGCAACTTGTGTAAAAATATAAAAATAAAGTGCAATTTATTTTGAAAGCTTCTAACCTTCCACTCAGCGCCATTATTTTGAAGATACAGTTCATGTTACAGTGGTCTGGAAAAACAGTATTTTAAAGAAAAGCCATTTAAAAATGCCAACAAAGTTTGTTACACACATGTTTTTTCTTAATCTGTGAATTTTAATGTTCACAAATGCGTTGATCAGATTTTAGATTGATATTAATGAAACAAACCTTTAGCTTTTTATCATGCGACCCCAATCAAAGTAATGTTTCAAATAATGACATTAAAGTAGCTGGTTTGGACTTTTAAAGGTCAAGTCTGAAGCATTTAAAATGACTGGGCTAACAGCACCATCTAGTGGACAATGTTGGTACTATATGAAATTATGTATTTACTATATACAACAGAAGTCCAGGCCTGTGCGATATCACTTAAATGTCAAATGATTCAAACCTGTATCACCTCACAGTAAGTGCATTATTTCTAAATTTAGCAGTGGGTCTTTTGTAACATTAAAACTTATTTACTGTAGAGGAAAAGTAAAATAAACAGCACTCTGATTGCATGAGCTCCACACAGCTTTCTGACGATACACTGCTCTGCTGTAGTTTTACATTAAATTTTAGTAACTATAGCGATGTGGACTGATGAGGAGTTCCACATGTTCATAGTCACTCCAGCACACAGCAGTGTGTTTCATCCATCTATCGGCCTTATGAGCTGGAGTGACTCTGTACAACTGAGGAAGCTTCTTGGATAAAAGGTGAAACGTCTTCAACAACCTGAACGAGATGCCCAGTTGCTTTTTACCGAAGCTCCAAGGACAACAAAGAGAGAAAACACAACCACAAAGAGAAGCTAAGTGATGACCAGAAGACAAAAACCAACCACAAAGAGAAGCAAAATGACCACTCAGATAAAAATTACCTCAAGTTGCTCATGTTTGGCCTAGATGTTATGGAAAGACTGTATGTGGCCCTATTAGAGAACTGGGCGGCTGAGGCTCAGGTGGTAGAGCGGGTTGTCTACTGATCGCAAGGTTGGCGGTTCGATCCCCGGCCCCTCCGCATGCCCTGGGCAAGACACTGAACCCCAAGTTGCTCCCAATGGTAGATTAGAGCCTTGCATGGCAGCTCTGTGACCATTGGAGTGTGAATGTGTGAATGAGAAACGCATTGTAAAGCACTTTGGAGACCACTAAGGTAGAGAAAAGCACTACATAAGTGCAGACCATTTACCATAACCGCGTGGGTGTATGTGTCGGTTTATTGGAACAATTGTCAAACACAATATTTCAAGACTCACTTGTCTTGAAATGTTGGCAAAGTGAGTGGCCTGCGTGTTGGAGGTCCAAAGATGATGCTTTGGAGTACACTGGGAGACCCAAGTATCTGAATGTCCATCTCTGAAGGGAATGTCCATCCATCCAACACTATACACCACTTCATCCTCTGTAGGTAGGGTCACAGGGGGCTGGAGCCTCTCCCAGCTGACTTCGGTTGCCATACAAATTAAATGCAGTTACTAGAAAGAGACAGCAGGTGGCGTAGTTCAGCCATTTAGAAGGATTTACTATGTCACACATGGTTGTTCACCAGGTGCATCCTCCCACAGCGGCCCTCTCTGAGCTGGTGATTGAACATTTCTGGTAGGTGTTGCTCGGCTGTGTGTCTCGGTGTGGCCCTCTGACGAACCGGTGACCTGTACAGGATATGCCCTGCTTTGTACTCAAAGTGAGCTGGGATTGATTCATGGCATTTTTTAAGATCATGTCATGCTATTGCTGCTGTTGACTTGGAGGTAGAGACCCTCTCTGGTGTCTCCAAGAAGCTCCACCCAGAATTCCAGCTGTGAATGCAGACAAGAGAATCAAACTGTTACTGTCTGTATTGGTGGCTGTGTTTATTCCAGGGAAAAGGCTGAACACATTTTAAACATCACCCTGAGCTGCTGGAGTCACTGAATGTTCCTCCTTTTATTTCCAGGTTAGTCCAGCTGCTGGCTCAGTCTCACTCTTTCAGACCAGACTCTGTATCTTCTTGTGTGTCTTCAATCAGCTCCACCGTCGGACCAAACTGGAGACTTTTCATTCATTAGTTTACTGAGGTGTAATAAGCTCCACAAACTCGTGGACAGATTGATGTTTAAACTATTTTAAACCCGTCAAAACACAGGGAATCATTACTGAGCTCCAGTGTTGTGACCCAAACAACACAACTATGAGCCACCAAAGCAACGTTTTACTGCAGAACATTTCCAACACGCAGCCATAACTGCTATAAGATCCTGATAAGGCACATCCACACTGCAGATTCCATCTTGTGGAACGTGCAGATGACTGAAACTGCATTTTCCACCAAAAATGGCTTCCTCCACCTTGATCCATCACATGAACCAGGTTGCTGCCCACCATGAGGAACCCAGCTTGTGTGTCCTCATGGTCAGACTTTATAAGACTGACCACACCGGTGTAAAACAGTGTTTGTCAGATGTCTCCTCCCCGGTGTGAACTGAGTCTCTGCTCACACTCTGTTCTCAGCTCCGAGCTCTGAGCCTCCTCCTGCTGCCTGGTTGCGTCGACTGATGTCCTGCAGCAGGATGAAGTTGGAGAGTCTCCACTTCCTGTATGTGGGTGCTGTGAGGGTCGGGTCGCTGAGGATCTGCTCCACCGCCAGCAGCTCCGACTCCTTAGCCTGAAGAGGTGTTGAAACATACGTGGACTTTAATAGGCTGAAGACACACTAAGATGGAACCAAGGGTATTTACTCAAGTACTCTACCAAAGTACATATTTGAGGTATTTGTAGTGTAACCCCTGGGTTATTATTTTTATTCAATTTCTTTATATAAATGTTCATTTGACCATTTAGTATCTTTGTTTATTTCTCATATAACAGTTCATTTGACTTAGTATGTTTGCTGTACTTTGTGTGTTCTAATGTTGGCGTTAAGATCCAGTACTATGCATTACTTAGAATGCAGTTATTGTGAATAATAGTTTTCCCGGTTCACCTTAAACGCACCACGTGCGGACATTCTACCTTGTTGCGGACTTCTACGGACTGGGATTGGAGCACGAGGCTTTTCCGCGCCAGAACGGGAGAGACTGGGGACGTGTCGGAGGCAACCAGCGGAGAAGACCCGGGTTGTAGCGGGTGTCTTGCAGCACGTCTGGTGAGCTGAGCAGCCTGCTTTTGGGAGCCCAGCTGCACACGGCGTTGGTTCTGGTTGCGGTGGAGAGACTCTACCCCGGTCGTGGAAGACGTTTGAGGAGAAAACTCTGCCGCCGTCGAGAAGCTAGCTACAAGCTAGCTGCTAGCCTGCATCGGTCCAGCGGTCAACCCGGTGTTCCGCACAGAGCAGAGGAGACCATCATCTTACCAGGTCGGACCCATCTCGCTGTACACTCGTGCTGGAGAAGAGTGAGTAATATTGCTCTTGTAGCTGCTTTTTTGACTTTAACTGACAGTCAGGACGCCTATTCAGGTAACCGCCATTTTGTCTTCTACGTCCGCCATTGCGCTCTCCTCACATGCAGGCCTGCTCGGATGACTTTGATATTTGCCGGCTTTTTTCTTTGTTTTGTTAATATAATGAAGCACACGTGGGCCCACTTTACCATTTAAATTAGTGTTTCTGTAGTGTTTAATAAACCGCAGCCGGTTGTTAGGTCATGATGTGTGTGTGTATGTGTGATTTCCTATGAAAAGTCCCACAGTCATCGTTATCATCAGGGGTCGCAGGACTCCTAGAAAAAGGTAACGTATTTATTTACGCACCTAAAGCCCTTTAGTGATTATTGAAGAGCAAAACAGGGCTACAGTAGTTTTACTCCTTGGCGTTGATCCGACTGCTTTAGTTACTTCACAAGTTAACATATAGAAAAGATGAAACTTTTTTTGTTCACTTGTTTAAATGACATGAATCAACTGTAAACACAAGCAGAGCAGAAAGGATGAGTCAGTGACATCAATAGCAGCCACACAGAACCAGACACTGGGACAGATGAAAAGCTGAAGGACAGTATGAAGGAAATATATTCCTTGAATGAAAAAAAAATAGAAATAGGAATATTCCCTCGTCAGCTTTTTGTTCCCTTTCCTCTTGGTAATAATAAACTAATTTGCTGAGTCAATGCTTAAATGTAGAAACAGCGCCAGCAGCCCATTGACTGTGTGATGTGGCTGAAAGTGGTACTGCAGGACGTTTCCTCTTGACTCTGGGCTCCGCAGGTTGAGCGTGTGGACTCTTCTGTTTTTTCCTTCATCTCTAAATGGCACTTGCAGCTTTACAAATGATCTGATGTTCACTATTACAAAATCAGCTTTTAATGATTATTGTTAACTTTCAGGATCTGATCAGTTATCAATCAGACACCAGTCACTTCGAATTAGGACAGTTTTAGAAGCAAACCAATCACATGAGACCTTCAGTCACAATCTGCCTCTAAACACACAACAGATGAGGATTTTAAAGCTCATGGTTTTTGTCCCACCTGGACATCCAGCCAGTGTCTCTGCCGGCTCTGTCCTGACAGTTAAGTCATTTATGACGGTGACAGACCTGATTTTTCATCAGCGTTAACACCAAGTCAGAACAGCTTTAAAACAACGACATGTAACAAACATCAGCAGCCTGTAAATAGATAGATAGGTACTTTATAATCCCGAGGGAAATTTTTTGAGAAGAAAAAAAGGAAGTTGCATTGGCCGGGAATCGAACCCGGGCCTCCCGCGTGGCAGGCGAGAATTCTACCACTGAACCACCAATGCTTACAGGCACACTCCTAGCAGAGAGTCGTAGGCTGTTGGTCAGTCAAATCACTGTTCCCCGTTTTTTTTTTCGTTTTTGATTCAAAAAGTCCAAGAAGTCAACCAGTAAGTAGAAAAAAATGATCCAGTGGCTTGACTAGAAGTATGTGATAAAATCATTCATCTGTTGCAGTTCATGGTTATTTCATTGGTTTATTTCAATGAATATTTGGTTTATTGTGTAGACCGTGTTAGTACATGCTGAGGTGCAGCTCTCCAGGTGGTGTTGCTGGCCTTTTTCTAATCGTCTCTGTTTTGCCCTCCACACATGTCCAAAACCAGACATCAGTGATCTCAAAGGAACATTTACAGCATCTTGTAGATTCCATGACACCGAGAATTGAGGCAAACCATGTTTAAATCCTGTCCCTAATCGAGTGCTGAGATAGTGTAGATCTTCAACTGTATTTTGCCTCGATATGTAGCTATAGTATTTGCCTTTGTTGGACTTTTGTGTAATTACTGTCACTGTCAGAGGGGGGAGACAAAAGCTCCGGGTTCAGTACTTGAGTAAATGTACTTTGTCACTTCAACAACTGATAATCACTTACAAGAGGCAAAGTTCCGGGCAACTCATCTCTCCTCCTCACCAGAAGCATCTCCTGGTGTGATCCCATCTGATTTATTTTTAGTATCGGTACATATTTCCTCATATGTTGGTTCAGCTGAAGACAAAAATCGGACTCACCTTTAATGTGCTGCTGAGGATTCGCAGCAGGTGAAGCTTTTCGTTGACTCGGTCGTTCTGACATCGTCGGATAAACGAGGCTCTGAAGTCCCTCTGACTGGACCGACCAACAGGAGACAAGCTGGCTGCTTTCAGGTGGTTGTAGAGACGCTCCATCTCATCAGGTGGCTTCTCTGGAAGCAGGAAGAGGTCGGTGAGTTAAAGGTAGCAGCCGTAGTGACCAGGTGTGGCTACAGGTGTTTACCTTGGACCACGCCCTCTTCTCTTTCTTCTTTAACATGGAGCAGAGGGACGGGCAGTGCATCGCTGGCTTCGGCCTGCCTGGGGAGATCCAGCCAGGAGAGATGCTCACCGCTGTCTGGTGCTGGTCGTCTTCCTCTGTTTCTGCTTAAGGTTCCACCTGCTGAGCTGCTCCTGCTTCTGTGTTCAGCAGGAGGTGTGGCTGATGGGACTGAAGTGCAGGATAAAGACTCACAGGGAGGCTGAAGGTCGTCTCCCTGTGAGAAAGAAAAAAGGTTTCACGTCTTGTCATCTGGTTTTAAAGCACATCCATCCACTGGAGCTGGAAGTTTGGTGACGTTTATGCCACAATGAATAAAACATAATTAAAAATGTGCCCAGCGTCAACATTGTGGGCTGAAAAATGAAGCCAACATGGAAGTAGTGAAAAATGCAGTTCTGTCAATGTCCACTTGAGGCTGGTTACTAAAGCAAGTCATGGGGATCCATGTTAAAATGTCCAACTTTACAGCAGAAATAAACATGCTTACAGCTTGGTACAACAAACTGTTTTGGTTTCTATAGCTAGTTTCCCCATTCACGATGACTGTACAGAGGATCCATTTTTATAGGACTCACCCGTTCACATTGTATTGAGGCTTAAAGTTATGCATACGTCGGGGTGTAGCCGCTTTGAGTGACATGGGGATGTTATTACAGGACAATCCATAGCCTAGAGACATCTGTAGCTCCACATCCTTGCTCATTTTGGACTTAGCTGGTACATAGAAGGATTCAGGTACGAACAAAATGATGATGATGACCAGAGCTACAACACTGAGACTCAAATTGTTCTTCAGGAAACCTTTTGGTGACATCACAGAGAGTTTGTCCATCTCCATATACAGTCAATAATTTGAACCTGAGATGGCAGAATTTTCTTCTTGGTCAACACATGAACTGTAGATAATTGTAGACATTATGGCAGCTCCTTGAGTATGAAGCCCAAAGGCTGTCTATAAAAGACTGACGTAGCCTCCAGGTCTGAAAAGTGAACGTTGCCTTAAACCTGCATTCTTTCTGACTGCCAGCAGGGGGCAACAGGAAGCCTAATTGTATTGAAGTCTATGAGTAAAGGGTCATACTCCTCCCCTGATTTGTTACCTCAGTAAACATTTGCCTAATATGTTTATGGTCTCAATCACTCATTTTAAGACCTTTTGAATACAGCATGATGCTCATTCAGTAAACTGTGGTCAGTTTAGGTGAGAAAATGATAACGCAGGGTTTGTTTTACGGAAAGGTTAGCTTGTGATTAACTGGTCGCTACCGTTTTGTCATGTGTAGTGTCACATGTTACATCCGGTTTCAAAAGACCAAGATGGTGACAGCCAAATGCCAAACTCAAGGTTTTAAAATAGTCTATGAACCAACGGGTACCATCACATTCACTACGTCCGTCTCGTCAATGATGGCGCCAAAATATCTCAGAATTGGGTGTTTTCCATCTTGTACTGGTGATGTCATTTTATATTTTTTATATTTGTAAAACTTCTCCAGTGACCAGAAGTGAGTGGTTTGATTTTCATGATGCCATCCCATTGTAAAGGGTATTCATGGAGTGGAAATCTGTGAATGGAGACAGTGGGTGAAATAGTAATGCACATAGACAACATGGACGCAAACCGGGAAGCTGGAAAACACAAAATGTGCATTCCAGTAGAAATACTACCATCCTATTCAATGTGCCAAAAAAAGATTTAGTTTGTCCAGTAATTCACAAGAAATATGTCAAAAATACCAGGATGTCCTACCGCATCCAGTCTCATTTTGCAGTATGCAAGGCTGCCTGCTTTTCTGGCCATTCTGACCCACAGTCCTCTGGGCATGACACACAAGTCACAGTGTTTCGCTAAAGTAACAAGCCTGAGCTGCCGACAGCACATAGACGGCTGATTTCAAACCACAGACTGCAATGGATGCATGAACAAGACAGCTAAAGCTTAAGGAGCAATATTATGATAGAGTAGTATATCTTAAGTGGATGCATATTTCATGTAGCACATACTGAAAGTAAAAAGAAGCAGTGTGCAATTTGGAAAACAGATGATTTATCCTGCCACAGCAGCAGTTATATGATGCTACAACTCACAATTTTAGAATCTGCTGCGTCCGGTTGAGAGTCCAGAGAACAGTCGTCATCGTCCTGATCGCTGCCCTCACTGTAGCACTCTACATGGCAAAAAAACAAAAAAAGTCAATGGAGAGAAGCAAAGAAAGGGCACAAAAATATAAAGAGGAGCAACGTTTGGAAGAAGAGGAGAAGCAGCCACAGAAGAAGAAGAAGTAGGAGAAAGGGGATGAAGTAGCTGCAGGGGAAGAAAAGGAAAGAAAAGCTGGAAAAAAGGTCAAATTATATGAAGCTAGGGAGGAGGGCAATGGGAGTGAGACCAAAGAGGGTCACAGGGGAAAAATGAGAAGAAAGATTAGAAAGATAAAGACAGAAACAAGAGAGGAAAGGTGGGAAGATGTCAAGAACAGAAGGGTATTAGGACAGTTAAAGATAAGAGCTATCTAACAGGATAAATGATCATAACCCTGTTCTTGCTTGCACATACAGTCTACATGTATAATACTTGTATTTAACTGTCTGACCTTCACTGTTGATCAGTTCACATGGTTCAGCTGCTTCTGACAGTTTGCTGATCCACCTGCAAACAGATGTTCAGACTTAAAGACGGCAGCTTTCAATATAATACACATCAATGACTCACTGATTCACAAGATGACGAGCAGAGATATGAAGAAGAAGACGAGGAGAAGGAGGAAGAGGAACTAAGTGTATTTTTGTTCCGCTAGAAGTGGTGGCATAAAAGGGCAATGAATAATGAAATAACTACATATGTCAACGCCTACAGGCTAGGTGGTGAAGACGCAAACTACAAATACCATCAGCAGTGAGTCTCTGGCTCGATTCTCGGCCGGTTTGACCTTCACTGCGTGTCACTCTTGTTTGTGTCTCCTGTAACTGTATCTAATAAGGCAGAAATGCCATTAAATAATAATAATGATCAACAACTCCTGGTTGGATTAATATCTATTTTGCTGTCAGTGTTCCTGGTCCTCATAGGATGAACCCCAGTTGTTTTAGTAAACCTTATCCTTTCTTGCCGACAAGAGCCCAGAATTTGGGGCAGAATCAGACGTATTTCTATAAAGCTGCCTGACCACATTCCTGCTACACAGAGGATGAACTCTTGTTTTATCAACCCTTTGACCTTTATTCTAGTTCTTTCGTCAGAACAAGCTTTATATTTTTAACTCCCCACTCAGGGCGGCATTTCACGCCTCCTTATACATCATCTTATAACCTGGATCAGGCTTTATTTGTTATAAAATGTGACCTGCTGCCACCAGTTTAGGAAAGTTGGCATTTAGTTGTTCAAATACTGCTTTACTAACTATATAGGATGATTTTTGTGCTTGATTTCTGTTGCATCAAATTTAGCAGAGTTGCAGTTTATCATGTTAAAACTGGTTTAATAGCACCTGTGCCATTGCCTTGATGTTTTGATTTTTTTGCTCACCTTCTGAGACTTTTGTCTATTTTAGAATTAAACATTTTTTTTTTGTAAATCTCACACCAGCCTGGTGATGAAGACTGGACGACCTCTTGTTTTTCAGGAGGATTTTTAAGGGTCCCTCAGTTGTAGAGCTCAAGAAGCAAGGACTTAGAAATTCAAAATCCAAAGTACATTTTCATGACATCCAGCATCTGTTTCTACCGAGTTCAAATAAACTAATTATAAGTCATTTACTATTTGAAAGTAATTCATTGAATGATGCTAATGTGGGGATAAAAATTATTTATTCATGTCCCAACTTTGTCATTTATCATGTGTTTTTAGTCCTGTGCAACAAGACATCATTTTAACATAACTCTAAAACAAAGTGTATGTTACCACTGCAGGTCTTATCTGTATAGGTTATAGGTGCATATAAAGCTTTTAGATTATTGTAATTATAATTTTTTTCCACTCTTTCATGTACTTTTTAGATGCTGTGAATTTCTTCTGTGGGATCAGGATGAAGTTTTGTCGAAACTCTTATCTTCCGATCAAAATCAACTGTAAAAAAAACTATAAAATAAAAGCTTAATTCAAATCATGAAATACTTTACATATCACATAGAATTTCAGAGCTACAGCAGGTGACCACAGAGCCTATCTGCAAGGCAAACATTTCTGAAATTACTCACAAAAACATATTTCAGAAAGGATATTCCAACATTTTAACAATTGCACTCCAAATTTTACTTTAGTCTTGATAGTTTCTGACCACCCAAGCCATTTGTTGGTGCATATTTTGCATATTTAGATATCTAACATTACAGAAATACTGTACAATGTAATGTTGATAATAAAATGCAGCACAAGTTAACATTTTTGTAACTGAAGAGTAGATATCTGAATATGTAGGTTATAGATCCACCTGAGTGAAATCACCTTCAACTGCTACTGCCATGTGGACTGAATGCATCCTAGAAGGCTGCATTGGTGAGGGAGGGTAATAAAAAGTACCAGTGAGACAATAGAATATGATCCATGAAGTCCAGTTGGAGTAAAGATTAAAGTTTAATGGCTTATGAGACGCCAGTATGGGCAGAAATAGGTGCTGGTAAAACCTGAATATGAACCACATCATCTGAATTTGTGATGTTTAGCTTAAATAATTGCATTGAAACTGAATGTGAAGAACTGAAATTTAATTTCATGAACTGAACATTCAGTGACAAATGCAATTTCAGAGCAACTGGTGGATGACGTTGTGTTGCTGCAAAAGCTAAACTAGATTTTAAACAGCTCTGTAATGCTGTTATGTGTGAAGTGGTACTTTGAGCTAAAATGCTTACAGTGGTGACGCAAACATGTTGATGTTTAGCAGGTATAATGTGTCATGGACCTACATGTCAGTCTAATTAGAATGAAGACCTGCACTTTTAGCTCAGGTTTATTATTCAAAATCCTCACAGTGTTACATATAAAGTAAAAATTAAATAGGAACCCCTCCACCCCAAAAAAAAAAAAAATCGTGACATACGTACTTGTTCATCTCTGTGAAGCTCTCTGCAGCAATAACAATGTTCACAACAAGAGGATGACTGGCTGTTATAGCACTGGAAGCAAACACAGAGCAGGTTAATGATGACATAAAGAATAATCTGCTGAGTGGCAGCAGGTTTCTCACCACCTAAATTTGATTGGACCAAAGGAGACAGTTTGACACAGTTTAACTGTATGTGTCTTTTAAGACGGTGTGTGGGTGTCACTTCATGTTGACAATGAAAAGCAGCAGCAGAGTGTTTGACCACAAACAGCTGAGTCAGACTGGTGGGTTTTTTTTTTCTGTTTGGGTCGACTTTAACTAAGAGCTGCGCATGTTAACACAGATTGCTAAATACAAACACGCCGTACTGTTTCTTCCTGCACTGTTTGGCCTGTTGGATGGTGAAGCCGGACAGGTTGAGGAACCCTTCAGCTTTCTCAGCCTGCAGAGAAGAAAAGCAACATCAGAGCAGTGAGAGCTGTCAGTGGTCAACATGACAGGATGCAGCGAGTCGCCTCACTGCTTTGGACTGCTGGTGTAACTGTGCTTTGATTATGTTTGATCTGCAGAGTGACCTACTTTCTTTCTGACTGTGCACTGACTTTATTTAAGTACATTCATTTTACCAACATCAAGCTGTGGTTTTCGACAGACCTGAAAACTATTTACAGTCACATCCAGCACAAAACAAACACCATACCTGAGAATCATTGTTATGTTAAACTAACGACTATTATAACAACAACAAATATGATAATCCCTGAAATTTTTAAAAAGCACTTCGGCAGTTAGCTCCGTTTAAAACATGCAAATATCTGTGATATCTAAGGTTATTTAATCGTTGCATCATGTATTCTAATTACAAGACTTACAGTGGATGGACACCTGAAAATGAAACACATGCAGGTATAACATTATGACCACCTGCCTAATATTGTGCTGGTCCTCCTTATGTGCTCAAAAATGCTCTGAACCATTGGGCATGGACAAGAAAACCCCTCAGGGTGTCCTACGGGGTCTGGAACCAGGACGTTGGCACTGGATCCTTTGGGTGCTCTGGCTTGTCCAGTGGGGCCTCTGTCAATCAAACTTGTTCCACTGCATCCTGTTGATGCTTGATCACAATGGGGTGTAGGAAGTCTTGAGGTCAAATCAACATGTTGGGCCATTGTCATGTTCCTCAACATGCTACTGATTGTTTGATGTTTTTTCCATGTGGTGGGGTGCATTTTCCTGCGGGGGTAGGCCAGTGACATTGGGGATTTCCATTTGCATGAGGGAGTGTGTTTGTTGGGGGACAATGTGTATTTGGGTGTCTAAGTCTCATCAACATGGATGATTCAAGGTTTTCCATCAGAACACCACATAGTACCAATATGATCAATGTTATTCACTTCACCTGTCAGTGGTCATAATGTTGTGGCTGATCAGTGTATAATAGCTGAACATATCATTTCATATCTATGGCTGTTAATGTGCTTCTCTAATAGCTTCCACTTCTCTGGTTTCACTTTTTCCAACACATTTTAATGATTTTTTTTACATCCTAACTAACATATTTTAATTTATAGTAATACAATTGATTAGCTGATAATTACAGAAGAAGTTTATGAGAAAGAATTAAGAGTTACAGAATCTATCACACTAGTGTTGTATTTTTACGTTTAAGTTCATAATAGATGTGAAATTATTGTTGTTGGAGCTGAAAGGAAACATGCAGAAAGACCTCTGATTTTCATTCAAACCAAAGTGAACACGGGCTTACCATCTTATCAGTGTACCAGTAGAGAGAACTCTTCTTCAGGACAAACCAATATCTCTTCCATTTGCTTCCCAGGAAGCTGCGTCCTTCCTTCCTCCGGAGCAGCCAGCCCTGACAGTCCACCATGCACAGATCCTTGACCGAAACCCGCCGCCGGCTCATGGCTGCAACAGCTCAGATAGTCAGAAGTGACAGCAGATGGCAGATACTTCAAAACCCTGAACACTGCAGTTTGCGCCAAAAATGCAACTTAGACTTTCTGATGATGTCATCAGTGGTGTCCAGCGTGAATAAATGTCCGTAAATCCCCTCAGAATTCAGAAAATAGCAACAAGCCTTAAACGTAAAGTACATTTTTGTTGTGATCCATCTGTAGTTTTCTGTACATCAGTGGCTATATTACTATAAGAAACTGCTCATGGTCAATTTGACATATTTTAATGGCACCAATTGGCTAAAATGTTCACAAAAATAAGACTGCAAGAGTTAATTCAGCCAACTGAATCCAAGGGAACATATTTTTCTTATTTACATCTGTCAAAGACCCACAGAGGCCATAGTTCTGACATCTGAAATCTGATTATTTCCAATTTTGTTTTATTTTTTATATTTTTGCTGTTGCTTTATCAATGTTTCATATTGTCTGTGTAGATTCTCAGTCTACTTTTAAAGGGGTTTAAGCTATTTAACTAGCTATCCATTTAGCAGCTAGCTTGTGTAATAGTACTGTTTGTGATGTACTTCTCTCCTGGTGGATATTTGTTAGTAAAATTAACAAGTCGGTGTGCAACACAAGATTTGTCCATGCAAGAAAGCATGAATGTAACTGCTAAACAGGTCATGGTACATCTGGATTTTGAGATGATTTAAAGTCATGCATTTAGTAAGTTATAATGCAGGATTGAGTTGTTAAGAAACTTTTCTGTGTGTTCGTTCAGACAGACCTGCCCTGAGTCAGCTCAGACATAAACAGCACTACTGCATAAAGGTCAAATTTGCCACATATGTGAGTCCTCCACTGAGTGCACAAGGCTTTGCTCATAGAGAATAAGTGGATTAACATCTATCATGTTGTCTTCTGCTTGACTAGTTTGTGATGTATTTTTAGCAGATGAGCAGTGTAATGATGGCTGTGTCGCATTTAAAGTCATTTACTTTTATGCTTTTTTAAAATAGTGTCTGTGGTTCCTGCTGAATGACTGCAGCTGTTTTACATGTGCTGTGGTTGGGATCGTATATTCACTCACATTTGTCTAGTTTAGTCTAGATCGCCACAACCAGCTGTAGATCTCTTGGCATCCTTCAAAGACTTGTTATTTTATTATTTTGCCCATTTTGAATTGAAATCCACATCTGTTTTTTATTTACAAATATGCCTGGATGCTATAATGTACAAGTTGGTCACAAATAGGTTAAAAAACAAACACATTTAGTAACTACTTTTGAGCTTTCCATCATGTCTTACAGCATAAAGCACCGTATATCCATTTAGTCAGGGGCAGTGGTGACCTAATGGTTTGTGAAGCGAACGGGTGGGTCACTGGTTCGAGTCCCTGGACTGGAGAGAGGTTGAGGTGGGAAAGTGAGAGCGACCGCTTGTTCCAGTCACCAGCACTGTGGGCCCTTGAGCAAGGCCCTTAACGTCTGACTGCTCCCTGGGCAATACACCATGACAGCCCACTGCTCCTAGTATGTATAGTTAAGGTTAACTATGAACAGGATGGGTCAAATGCAGAGAAGGAATTTCCTCAAGGGGATCAGTAAAGATTAGATTAGTCAAATCAACTATTTTTTCAGTTTTTACTTCATGTAACTCTATTATTTTTGCTAATTTCTATTTAGTTTACCTTCAAATGTGTGCTTTTTAGTTTTAGATCACTTTGAAACTTGAAGAAATGTGAATCTTGTAGTTTGGGTCCTTATGATTTAAAATGATGAGTTGAATGAACAAACAGCTCAGAGCTCCCTCATCCCACTCTTGTTTTTTTCTACTTTGAGCAAACAGACGCGTTGGAAACTCGCTGTGTAGCTTTAACTTGTGTTTAATGGAGTTATGGTTGTTTCTTTACATAATAGTCAAAACAATTATTTAAAAAAGGTTAGTTTCTAATTCAGGTCCTACCACTGTAGACTGAAAAATGTTCTGGCTGTAACAGGGAGCAGCTTTATGGATGGTCTTCATGCTGATTCTGGTCTGAAACACCTTCAGCAGCTCAGACTGTAAGTTCTTCATGTTAAACAAAGAAGAAAGTCTCTACGCTTAGAAAAAGAACACGTCTTTTATCACTGTCTATGTGACCTGTTGATTCAACTTCATATATTGAGTTTAATAAACTTGTTTTGTCAAGTTTAATAGATTTACCTCTTTCACTTTGAACTAATTCATCAACCAAAGTGCAATTAACTTACATTTTTAAGGCATCAGGTGAACTTTCTACACTGAATTAACCTGAAATGATCTTTTTAGCCTTTAAGCAACTTCACCCAGGTGCTGTGCAGAGATAAAGGGGAACCATGCAGTAATTACGGTCCCATTTGTCCACATTTGTAAATGTCTATCTCTAAGATTTCTACCTACACCCCACATACGGTGGAGGGGAAATTTATTTTATCGTTGTTTAAAGAATCGTCTTACCTACAGTTTGGACGCCTTCGCAGTCTGATGTGTGTCTTCAGCAGAGGAGGAACTAGAGTTTGACAGAGCCGCCTGTGAGAATGTACATGTGAACTCAAAAGCAGACCACAAAGTCAAAATCACACTCTCACAGACACACACACACGCCACACCGACTCCAGCATCCTTCCTGTTTCACATGGTCGTCGCGATCTTTTCTGCTCTCATCTGTTTCTCAGAAGCACCGTCTTCAGAGCACCTTGGCAGAATGTTCAGATAAAAATGTATTAACGTGTCAACTCTATGCTGACTTCAGTAGTGTGGAGGCAAAGACTGATATTTCTGTTGCAGAACGCCCATGTTCATTGTCCACACTGTAACTTGCCCTGGAAGAAGCTGTTTTTGGTGGAAACTGCTGATTCACTGTGAATGGAGGCTTAAATCTGCTCATTTACTTAATATTTGAAATCTGCACTCTCCACAAGATGGAATCTGCAGTGTGGTTGTAAGTCTCCAGTTTGGTCCGACGGTGGAGCTGATCGAAGACACACAAGAAGATACAGAGTCTGGTCTAAAAGAGTGAGACTGAGCCAGCAGCTGGACTAACCTGGAATAAAAGGGGGAACAGAGAGGGTCTCTACCTTAAAGTCAACAGCAGCAATAACAAGACATGATTTGAAAAACAAAACCTTCAAAATTAAAGAAAAGCCATAAATCAATCCCAGCTCACTTTGATTTTAAGACAGGCTATGTCCTGTGCAGATAACTGGGCCACACCGAGACACACAACCAAGCAACACCTACCAGAAATGTACAATCACCAGTTAAGCTCAGATTGGGCCGCTGTGGGAGGATGCACCTGGTGAACAACCATGTAAACAGGTAAATCCGGCTAAATGGCTGACCTGCGCCACCTGCTATCTATACCTGAGTATGTGCATTTAGTTTGTAACCTGGAAGACATAAATGGTTTTGGGGTTTCATTTAAAATGCCAAAACAGCCTTTTAGGGATGTGATGACCCCTGAGGTCATCTTTAGGGCGCCTCTAGTCATTCGTTTCTTTTGGTTCTGTAAGTGGATGCTTAATGTAACCAGGAGGCCCCAGTGTGTTCCCAGTTTACTTAAGAGCTGGCTGCATTGTGATCATTCTCTCTGCTTCCGTCCGCAGGTAACACACACTTCGGTTTGCGTGTCTCTCCTTTTGTTGTGGCCACTTTGAGCCGGGTCATGACAGGGCTGGTGCTAAAAGGGATCTGAGAACAGGTGAAGTGTACATACAGCTCAGATGGGTACAGAGTGGTGGACGGAGGACATCTGGAGGGTGGATTGAGTGAAACACAAAAAGAAACAGGACAAAGAGCTGAACTGTCTCACTGAAGCTTTCTAACCCAAACCTTCAAACCTGAGCATGTGTGTTAAACATGAGTACAGAGTTTGTTCAGTGCTGTTTATACAGCCTTACTTCATGATTTTTTTCGCATCTTGGGTGTCGATCAGTATTAAGCCATTTTCAAGCTACTTATGCTGATGACAGCTACAGGAAATCTGATGTAAGAACTCTGAGAAAACAGAGAGGAACATGAAACTGTGTCTGTCTTCATTTTACAAAACCACACTATAAGACGTGTGAAAGCTGCTGACATTCAGTGATGGTCATGTTTATTCATAATGTTGCATTTTGGACAAAGAGAGCTGGACTTCAAGGTAGGAAAGAGCAGCATAGCGAGCCAATCATTCTTACACAGCAGATAGATATGCTAATGAAATTAGATAGCACATAAAACATAAATAAATGCTGTATTTGTAGTAGGGTTGTAGTCTGCAGGTTAATTTTTTACAGGATTTAGCAGCTACTTACAGATTGGGCAGACCTAGCACAGGATATCTGGAGAATTCAGAACTTCTTGCTTGTTGGATGTCAGAGTACCCTTAAAAGCACCACCAAGAATATTTTAATGGCTTGACAACGTCACTGAGGAAGCTGAATGACTGCTCATTACTATTAATTGTATAGTACAGGTTTGTCTTGTTTTTCCATTTGTTCTCCTGCTTTGTTTACCTTCTTACGTTATCACTTAGCACTTAGCAGTTGTGTGTGGCATCTAGGCCTATGGTAGCATTGTAGCATTTAACAATAGCTAGTATGGTGGTATCCTATCAGTTAGCATTGCATTTAGCAGTTAGCACTAGCATTATAAGTGAATCCGGCTGTATAGTCTCCTTGTGGGTGTTGAGTTTGTTAGTAGTATTTAAGTAATTTAGCAGTTAGCATTAGCATGTAGCATTTGCACTAGCTAAATGGTACCATCAGCACTGATCACTGCCTGGATCATCTCCTAAACAGGCCTGGGTCAGTTGAACATGGCAGTGCTGTTTGAATTAGCAGTTAGCATTAGCATGTAGCATTTGCACTAGCTAAATAGTAGCATCGGCACTGGTCACTACCTGGAGCATCTCCTAAACGGGCCTGGGTCAGTTGAACGTGGCAGTGCTGTTTGGATTGTGTAGGAGCGGTGTGAACTGGGACTAAGGGGGCAGAGTCTGGGACGCCAGAGTTCACCTCCTAGCCTCCTGGAGGTGTCGTGGGACTAAGTAGGCGAAACACTGTTGAAGGGAGGTTTCCACCTGATGACCCCCAGAGGCGTGTTAAGAATCACTGCTCACTGGTAGGTATAGAGACAGATTAGGGATCCTAGGTCCTTCATTGAGTATGAATCCTTTCTTTTTGAGCACAAGTGTCTTGTGTTTAAATTAACTAAAGTAAGATTGCCACTATCAGGAATTAAGTCTGAGTTGATGTCCATACAGTGGAATGATGCAAGGACTGTAATAAATATACGTGCTGTAATAAATGTAATATGCTATAATGTTTATTTAGGCTGTTCATAAAATATAAAGTTGAAATACTTACAGGTTCAAGTCTGAATTTTAATAACAACTTTTTAGTGAGTCACTTATTTTGTCCCTGAGGAGCTAAACACTTACACAACAACATCTGAAGACATTTTAAAGCTTATCATAGCAGTTGTAAATATGACACAAAAGTACAACATAAAGAATAAGTTTGTTTCACAGTTCAATAACGGCACTGGGTTAAATCCCAACCTCTGAAAAATACAATATATTCACACAAAACAGTGCAAAATAAAGCTTCTATTACAGCAACAACTGAGATCAGCGATGAGGCCTAATTTATAATCCAACGTGATAAGAAACATGAATGCAGCCAGCTCTACTTAGCGGAATTGTCTTTTCAAGACCATAAAGCGAGGCCGACAGAAGATAGAAACAGCTGCTTGTTATGAACAGCTACATCTGATAAGAACACTGAGGCACAAACGCACTTCCTGGCAGACAGCAGATTCATTCACAGACGCTGAGGGAAGTCTCATTACCACAGTCATTCTCTGTGATGAGCTCATCTGACAGAGCTGTAGACGCTGCTGGGATCACTGTCTGCCTCCGTCTTCACTGTGGTCTTCACTGTAGAATAAGTCACCGCCTCCTCTGCTTTGACCTGCATCACACAAGCCTGAGCTTTTACATGTTTCAGATCATTAACTATAAAATTACTTACATTAATAAATAAATCCTGAAACTATACAGAGTCTTTTTAATTAAGTCATGTTTTTCAATTTATGGAAAGAAAATGCTTGAAACTGGCTTGTGATACTTTTCACAAACAGTGCACCCATATACTGTTGTTGGACATTTCATTACAGAACCATAGGTGCTAATATGCCATCCAGTTCTTTCCAAAAGTGTTAGAATGTCTTTATGGAGCTGGCTTTGTTTGTGATGGTATTGCTGTGTTGAAAGAGAAAAGGGTCTTCCACGAAGTCGCCACAAAGTTGAAAGCACACTAACATCCAATATAGATCTATTATGTAATGTTAAAGCTGGGTAGGCAGTATTTATTTGATGGCATAATTGGGCAACCATTCCTTAATAACCTTCTAGCATATTGTAATTTAAGCAGCGTGAGATAAACTAGACTTCTGTCCCTCCTCTTGGGTCGACCATATACTGTCAAATTCTTACAGTTTTTCCTGATATCTGCCTGCTGCAGCTTTAAGGCCAGAATGTAAATAAAAGGTGCATCTTCTTTCATTTGTGCCTCTAGCAAAGAGATGGGACCTTCAATAAAATATAAAACCACATCTGAGTTGATTTACTCACCTTTTTCTTTGGATTCCCTCTTTGATTAGCGTGGTTGACAGTGATGTAGGTCAGATTACCCCCTGGCTCATCCTGAGAGTAAACATATGACATGTACATGTGAAATGCACATTACTTCTTTGCAGTCATGCTTGTTGAACTTGGTGTGACATGCACATTATTTGATAAAGTACAGCTTAACTTTGCTGCTACAGTGAAGACACAATAACATTGTACAGAACATCAGTGTTGTTGCAGTTCAGCCTCTGGCCACCAGTGGCAGCAGTGAGCACAGAGATCTGTCATTCTACTCTAATGTGGATTTTACATACAATTAATAGAGTTTAATGAAATGCACCCAAAGTTTTCAGCCTGTTTTTGTTACTTGAAACACTGAAAAATCTGGGATCAGTCTGTTAGGAACCTTCTACATGTATATTTTTCACTGATGGGAACAAATCTGCCAAATACATAGTTTTTAAACGAGAAAATAAGAATTAATGTGTGACTTAACCCTAGCAGGATTATTTTATCTAGATAACCTCATATTCTTTCCGTTACAGAGACCAGTGAATCATTAATAAGCATTTGCTGATTCATGGCGTCTTTTATTACCTCCTTGTTCTCTATTTAGCCACAAAAAAAGAAAACGAGAATGGGGAAGTACACCTCTTCATTTTCCTGTCAATTTGTCAGATCGGGGGCAAAAGTTATTACAGAAATACAGTAAATTGTATGACTATACGAGCATATAAATACGTTTGGGAAGTGGCTCAGTGGGTATTTCTGTGGTGTTTTCATATTAGAAAATACTGCACTTACTTGGGATTGGGTTGGTTTTTGAACATCTGGAACAAAAGATAAAATGTCGAGGATTAGTCATCAACGTCTTGACCAAAAATAATAAAAATATCATAATTCTATAAATACAACATATAACACACTGATGCTTAGCAGTCCAAAACCAGTAATTATGTACAAAATATATGACATGGAGGAAACCAGAGCTACTGTTACAAGCTAGCACTTTCACAACAAACAGAATTGAAGAATGAGTTGGAATTATTTGCAACAACAATGGTCTGGTAAAAGCTCAGTGAATGCACTGTGAGGCTTCTTGACACAAAGTAATGGACAAGGTGTACATTAGAAAAGGAAAGTTAAATGAAGTTGTCAGTAACAGACTATGGAAGTCTCACTGAGCCAGTCTTCCTTAAGTTTCTATGAGCCACTGTACATTTAACTCCATATTTAAACAAATACTGCGCGTCATGTTTTACTGACCCTCCGTCACTTTGGCTCGCCTCCTGTATCTGATGAGAACAGCAGCGATGACGACCAGCACCACCAGCATCCCAACCACTGCACCGACGATGATGATCGTCAGTGTATTATCATTGGTGTTGTTGGAGGTTGGATCTGTGGTCAAACGGTTCCAAGCAACCAACAAAATCATTACAAAATGAACACATGTGACTCCTTTTTCTAAAAATCATGTGATTGTAAGGGATTTTTATGATAGTATGTAGTCCTACCTCTGAAGACAGGTGTGTAGTGAGCATCTATGTTCACACTGTTTGCCTCAGTAAACTGGCAGGTGAATGTTCTGTTGTGGCCGCCCTGACGTTTCACAGTCAGATGAGAAACACAGTCTGATTGTCCATTGAACTTGTTTCCATCATCTTCACCAAGCAGCACAGTTCCATTCTCATCCACCCAGCGGATACTGTTCTGTGGACAAGGACCGAGTCCACTGTATCTCAACAGAGAGCATGTTAATGTGACCTCATCCTCCCTGTTTGGATCAGCGTCTGGTGGAGATTGAGAGACTGACAGAAAACAAGTGATAACAGATTTCTAAGCAGAAAAATGAGGAACATTTGTTTCATAGTTAGACTTTACAACAAGGTCATATTCATCTTTTGGTTCTGTTCTAGTTTTAAACATTCAAAGGTTTTTATGGTCATATGCAGCAACAAACTAATTTTCCGTGCAATGTGATTCTTAGAACCCTGTGTCTCTACCAGCACTGTGGTTAACCTGTTTACATGCATTCATTCAAACACTCATCACTAGTAGATCCGCATACTGAGGCAGACAAACAATAAATAAACAAAGAACAATGCATATAGAGTTTGGACCACAAACAATGTGAAGAAAATGTGTAATATAGCAAGAGTAGAAATATTGACTGAGTGATTTTCACATGGAAATACTAGTTTTCCAGATTTAGTAGATGTGAGTTTAATTATGAATGTGAACTGAACCAAATGAAATCAAACTTTTTTATATTCAATTTTCCCAAAATAAACAAGTAATGACCAACCAGGTTTACTTTTGTTGTTCCTTGAAAAGCCGACCTGTTTACTTTAAATCTTGTCTCCAGCTACCCAATGAGAGGGTCCCTCGTGTTAAGAGCGGTCCTAAACCACAGAGGCATTCAGTTCCATGACAGATGGATGTTTATAGATTTAAAGTCAGAGCAATGGCTGTGAGTGATGTTTAATCCTCAGTGTGGAGTGTCTTTTACAGCTCAGGGTGTGAGGGAGGGTTTGCTTTGACAAAGTACTACAGAGTTAGTAAGAGAATGTGATTGTATGAAACTCAGCATCATCCAAGTCAAAATACTCACTGGTCAGGATATTTAGATGCACACGTGTGTCCTGCAGAGTGTCAATCCCAATCCGACAGACGTAACGACCAGCATCCTCAGCAGTGATGTTCCTGATGATCAGAGCACAGTTCCTGCTCACACTCAGTCTGGCTCCTCCCGGTGAGTTCTTTATAGCTCTTCCATTAGCACCCTTGATTGTAGTTGGAGAGTTTGAATTTCTGTTGTAAAGCCAGTTATAGGAGCATCTTGTTATAGATGGAGATATGTCACAGGGCAGAATGGCATCATTTCCAAGTCTGTAATAGAGATAGTGATCTCCACTGATTCCTGCTGCAAAGAAAAGGAAACATTCTTCAATAAGCAGCACTTCACATATCACCTGCCAACAAAATAATGAGTGTGGACTTCAACATTTGCAGCCACAGAGGGAGAATGTAGCAGCACACAGCCCACATTCATCTGATAGGACTCATTTTCATGTGTCTCAATCCCCTAAAGAGGTATTTGTAACATACACAGCAATGAGCTTCACTCACTGTTAAAGCCAAACTTTTTTGGTGACAGAAGCATAAAAGTAACCATCAGACGTTATTTACTTTTTACTGAAACCTACAGAACTTTGAGAATCTTTCCAAACCTAAATGACACATATTTATTGTACATTTTTATTTCTACAAATCACTTCAACGGGTTAAACAAAGATCATCAGAGTGGCCTATAAAGCACCTCTATGACATTTATCTTAACTGATTTCTGAAACATTTAAAACAAAAACAAAGGATTTACCTTTAAACTGAAGCAGAAAAATTAGAATTAATTCCCATAGAGCCATTCTGTGTCATTCTGGGTCAGCTGGTGAATGTTGAAGAGTTTCTTATAGTCCTGTATGTGATGCTGGCATTTCCTGTTTGTGGTCGACTTACAGAGAAAAATGACCTGGCAGGAACGCCCACCATCCAGTCTGTCGTAAGAGACTTCAGGTTTCACCATGTTTCTTCTTAACAGACTGCACACAAGAGTCACGATTAAAGGAAACCAATTTCACAAACTTCAGTTGTGTCAAGTTGAACATGAAGAAGAAATTCCATTTGGCCTCTGTGCTTTGGTCAGCAAACAGAGCATTTAGTTTTAGCTGGATGATCATTTTAGTATATATATTTTTTATGTTATAGTTTTCATTCTGTCTTGTCAGTGGTGTAATAAAAGAGGAAGTGAAAGTTTGGTAATAAGACAGAATGAGACCAAGTCTGCAGCAACACCAGCAGCTGTTCTTCATCTTAACCTTAGCTATCCTATTCATATGGACATCTGTACATGTGGTCATCACTGTCATGACCTCCATGCAGATACATTCACTATTTTACATGATTAATTTAGTGACTTCTCTCTGCAGGTACATCTGGGTCTCATCTCCATTCTACTGATTCCTATGATCGGTTCAGTGTTTCTGACTTCCGGTCGAGAAAAGGAAGTAGAGGACAGATGTTGCCTCACCACAGAGCTACGCCCCGAACATGGATGAAGACATGTCGACCACTTTGAAATTCAAAGCATGATCTAAATGCTTTAACTGGAGATTCTTTGCCATTTTTCTTCCAAAATGTGTGATGTTCATCTTAGTGTCAGTGACGGTTCAGATTTGCTAGATTAGATACATTTAAGATTAATAGAATACACCATGATGTATACTTGGAGACAAATGATGAGAAGAATCATCAGACAGGTTTTTATCAACAGCTTTCCAGCTACATTTGGTAGAGTGACAAATTACTGGGCGACAGTTTACACAAAACATTTTAATCTGTCCAAAACTGCCACCATGTGTCATATTTTAGCAACACAATCACTTTTCTTGTTGTACAATCATATGTCTAAAGCATTTTTCTTCCACACATTAGAGATGTAAATGTATATGTTTATGTATACTTGTATTAATATGTAGTATCAGGCTGCTATAAACTTTAATAACCAGTCACTGAGCATGTTCTCTACAACCTCATTGTTCTATCAGAATTAACCATCATCACTGTTTCATGGCATCTTGCCCTCCATCACTGACATTGAAGTGCAGTGTTCAGAGTTGGACAGCAGATGTCCCCATATTGACTGTATCAAAGTTCCAGAGCAGTGAACCATTTTAACCACAGTTGTTTTAAAGTGGTTCAGTGCTTCAGAAGGACTTGTTTCCTTCATCACCACAAAATATTAAAATACATCAAACAGGGAAACATGAACAAAGCTGTCTTCTGTGGAGTTGTGGTGACTAAATTTCATTGGACTTTATTACAACTTAAGGTTGAGCTAAACAACAAATTGAGACAAAGTAGCCGCAGGAAAAGACCTTTGAAGAAACAAGAGTTATAGAGGAGGAGGAAAGGAGGAAAGCTGTTCAGAGGTTGGGAGAGGAAGCTGAAAGAGCATCCTGTTGGTCATAGAAAAGAGGAGAGAAGAGATGGAAGTGAAGAGGAGAGGAGCAGTGACTTGATCACCACTGCCGACCCAACAACCAGAGAGTGTTGTGGTTCAGGGTTGAAGCACTCAGTGAAGGTTGGAGAACAACCTTCACTGAGTGTCTAGTCCAGTTACAACTAGACTTGTCATGACTACGGTTTGAACGGTTCAAATGTATTTTTGCTGTATTTCACTGAGTTTATGATTTGCTACTCAGTAAAACAGTTAAGTTTTCATCCACTAGAAAATACTAGAGCATTGTTGGTAAACAGCCATGCTTAGTCAGCAATGTCATGATTTACAAGGTTCAGTGTTGTTTGCAATGTAAAGTCAAATGCATTTTGTACATGGTTTATTTTTATTTTATTTCATGGCACATACACAGGTAAAGGGCAAGGTTAAAAGGTTTAATAAATATACACAGTAAATAGCACTCAAAGTAGAGACTGTCAAGGATATAAGGTGTAATAATTTAAAGTCAAGGTATTTCATTTATGGTTTATAAATAAGGTACAAGTATAAAGGAAACATATTGTTAGAGTTACTAGTACAGTGTTCTGTTTTAATCCTGATATAAATTCTGCAAAATTCAATTTGAATATCAATTTTGGATCTGTAGGTATAGTCAAACCAAGATAGGTGAAATGGTCATCAACTACTTTGAATGGAACACTTTGTAAAAAACCTTGTGAATAGATACTGGAGAGAGGCATGAACTCGCTCTTTGACCAGTTGATGGTGTACCCCAGTATTTTACCAAAAGATGTGATCAGACTGAGAAAAGAAGGAACGGATTCCTCAGCATTATGCAGATACAATGTTACATCATCAGCATATAAACTGATAAGCGTTTCTGTAAAAGCCCTGAAAAGGGGAGTAATGAGTAAAGAATGCACGGACACAAACTTTCCTTGGCCACGTGTGAAATGACTAACATGCAATCAACACATAATCAACACAGCAGTTTAAACCATGTTAACCTGACAGCAAACTCATTAAATTCATCCATCAAGTTCAATATATTAAATATACAGTAACCTAACATTAAAGACAGCGGCAATAAATATAACTACAGACGATGCATGACAATGCAGCTAGTATCACGACAGGTTAGCTCATGTAGCTCACTCGATCGTTGTCAGTTATTTAGCTTTATAACTTCACAATACATGGTCACAAATTGTTTCCCGTGAATGTCGATACATTCAGACAACACTCTTGTAAACAATAACTCTTAATTAGAGGAATTCATACCTGAAAAGGGGAGTAATGAGTAAAGGATGCACGGGCACAAACTTTCCTCAGTCATGTGTGTAATGACTGAGAGGAGTGAGCGAAGCATACCATAAGGTAGCTCAACAAATGTAAACTCCCTCCAGTAACTGCAGTTACAACAGTATCTTGACATAAAACATAACAAAATGACAGTTGCTGCACTAAAACCGCTGCAACAAACAATAAACATCAATAACCTTGAACTCTGAAATAAACTGGATACCATCAATAATCAGAACTTGAAAAATACTCCCCAGTCTTATCCAACAGCAGATACTACACATTATCCATACTGCTGATGTTACAGACATTTCAACACGTCACATTTCCACACCTCTAACCTAAAGACCCTTTATATGTGGGTGTTCTCTTATTGTTACAGCAAGAGGCTCCACTGCGATAGCAAAGAGCACCGGGGACAGTGGACAGCCCTGCTGAACTGAGCGCCATAAGAGGAACGGGGCTGACCTGAGACAGCTTTATTGACAGGAGAACTTCCTGAATTTGAAGCCCATTGCAGTAATAGTACACATCCTGCCAAATTCTAAATAAATGGGGTTCATTAAAATATGGAGGATGAAACATCTGCTGTTTTAACTGGACAACAGTGTATTTTGGGTAATGTCCAAAGGATTTAAAGATCACTTCATGAGATTAGGAGGATGCAAGTTGGGCATGAAAGGTTTTAGTGTGACAGTACAGAGAGAGTAAAATAAAACATGAAGAGGAAGGAAATCTTATGTTTTGATCTCAAAGCTTCAGTCACTCATAACATGAAATAAAAAGAAATGTGATGGCTCCTGTTTCCCAGCAAGTTGAAGTTCAGAGCGGCGTTGCAGCAGCAGAATGATGTCCTACATTTTCATAGTTCACTGTGTCACCACCAGCATCAACAACCACATGAACCTGTAAAATACAACACAACAAATAATGTTGTGAAGAAGAAGCTTCAGTGGAGCCTCTGAAGTGATGAGTGAAGGGTTCAGTATGTTTCAATCCAACTGAGTCTACAACATTGTCAGTACACACCTGAAGATAAATAGTCACTTTAATATGAATTATGGTCTGTCACTGTATCACAGTAATGACTTCTATGTTTAGACAGTCTCTCCACGAAGGCATTTTAAGACACTATTAGATTTGGAAAACTTTGGATTGTCTTATACTAGTAGATACATGTTGACAACATCAGGTGTTGTTTTTGAATGGAGAAGGTACCAGTCTAACATGGGTGTTTTCATTGTACTAATGTTTCTCCTTGTTTCTCTCACTTGTGTCTCTTCCCCTCATCTAAAAGCTAAAACATCCCCTGTAGGATGTGAGAAGCTTAAGTTAGCTTAATGAAGTGCATCCATGATCTTCTGCAGACAGTGTGGCATTATGGGATGTTTGTAACCTTAAAGCTGAAGTGCACAACTTCTGTCTCCCCCTTGTGACTCTAAGAGGAATTACACAAACTGCTGATGCATGTTTGTGATGCATGTCATGGTCGTTCATCGCCTTCTTTTGTGGCTGTAGTTTGAGTTTCTGGCTTCACCAGACTTATTTTCTACAACAGTTACTTCCCTCTTCAGCTCTGGCAAACCAATCATTGCTGTTTAATGTAAAACAGCTGATACACAGGAGCCACTGACACCAGATTTAAAACTCTGGTTTACGGTGAACTTCAGAGAGATTCACCTGATGCTGACAGGATTCATTGTGAGAAACTGTTTGATAAGGACTTGAATGTAACGGACTTTCATCTATATGTAAAAGTGTCACACTGCAGCTTTAATGTTGTCAGTGAGTCTGTTCTAAGTCTAGTTTAGCCTGAAAGAGTTTTCTAAAAGCCTGTGTTGAACAAACATGACAAAGATCTCTCTCTAACCTTTTAATAATGCTGTAATCAACATGGTTATGCCTCCTTCTAAAGGTTGTTGCTATTGCAAAGTTCAGGGCAGTGAGAGGATCTAATAATCCAATAAGCATGTACATTTGTCAAGTCCATTTACAGTCTTTGTATTTAAAAAAACATCTAGTTTACATTTCAGAGCAGTTGGGTTCTTTTTTAACTCACATTGGTGTCTTCAGGGAGCTTTTTCCTTTCTGGAAAAAGAAATGAAATAAACAATTACATTTTAAATTTCTGATTTATGTCAACTGGTCCTATTATAATGTGAATTACCTCTATATGTGATCACAACAACTGTGATTCCAATCATCAGGACCAGTGTTGCAATGCGAAGAGTCAACATGATGTAGTAGATGTATGAAGTAGGAGACTGATCTGTGGGATCTGAGGTCAGGAGGTAAAAACATGTCAGTTTATGAAGTACACACTTTAATCAAAGAGTAACACAAAGCAACCACAATGTGTGTGTCGTCATCACATAGTTTAAAAGAGACTTTTATATTGTAATTTAAAGGGAAAGTTGTGTAACTCCAATATTTTCACTTCATGGAAACTACAGTATGAACCATGGCTTCATTTCTATCAGTATAGAGGTTCACAGGTTACCAAAATCTTGTGTTAATCATATTTTTCTGTGTGTTACCTGTGAAGACAGGTGGGTAGTAAGCATCTATCCTCACTCTGTTTGCCTCAGTAAACTGGCAGGTGTATCTTCTGTTGTGGCTGCTCTGATGATTCACAGTCAGAAGAGAAACACAGTTCATCTGTCCATTGAACTTGTTTCCATCATCTTCACCAAGCAGCACAGTTCCATTCTCATCCATCCAGCGGATGCTGTTCTCTGGACAAGGACGGAGTCCATTGTTTCTAAACAGAGAACATGTTAATGTGACCTCTTCGTCCCTGTTTGGATCAGCGTCTGGTGGAGATGGAGAGACTGACAGCAAACACATGATAACAGTTTTCTAAGCGAAAATTGAGGAACATCTGTTTCATAGTGAGAGACTTTACATCAAGGATCAACAAGGTCATATTCATCTTTTGGTTCTGTTCTAGTTTTAAGAATTCAAAGGCTTTTATGGTCATATGCAGCAACAAACTAATTTTCCGTGCAATGTGATTCTCAGCACCCTGTGTCTCTACCAGCACTGTGGTTAACCTGTTTACATGCATTCATTCAAACACACTCATCTCTAGTAGATCCCAAAAATAATATAATTTTCCCAAAAATAAACAAGTAATGACCAACCAGGTTTACTTTTGTCGGTCCTTGAAAAGCAGGTATATCTACTTTAAATCTTGTCTCCAGCTACCCAATGAGAGGGTCCCTCGTGTTCAGAGCGGTCCCAAACCACAGAGGCATTCAGTTCCATGACAGATGGATGTTTATAGACTTAAAGTCAAAGCAATGCCTGTGAGTGATGTTTAATCCTCAGTGTGGAGTGTCTTTTACAGCTCAGGGTGTGAGGGAGGGTTTGCTTTGACAAAGAACTACAGAGTTAATAAGAGAATGTGACTGTATGAAGCTCAGTGTCATCCAAGTCAAAATACTCACTGGTCAGGATATTTAGATGCACACGTGTGTCGTCGTAGGTGTTAACCCCAATCCGACATACATAACGACCAGCATCCTCAGCAGTGATGTTGCTGATGATCAGAGAACAGTTCCTGTTCAGACTCAGTCTGGCTCCTCCAGGTGAGTTCTGAGTAACTTTTCCTTTATCAACCTTGACTGTAGTTGGAGAATCTGAATTTCTAGCGTAAAGCCAGTTATAGGAGGAGCAACTGGTTTCAGATGGAGGTACGTCACAGGGCAGAGTGGCATCATTTCCAAGTCTGTAATAGAGATAGTGATCTCCACTGATTCCTGCTGCAAAGAAAAGGAAACATTCTTCAATAAGCAGCACTTCACATATCACCTGCCAACAAAATAATGAGTGTGGACTTCAACATTTGCAGCCACAGAGGGAGAATGTAGCAGCACACAGCCCCCAGTCATCTGATAGGACTCAATTTCCATGTGTCTCAATTCACTAAAGAGATATCTATAACATACACAGCAAAGAGCTTCACTCACTGTTAAAGCCAAACTTTGTTTTGTGACATAAGCACAAAATTAACCATCAGACATTATTTACTTTTTGCTCAAATCTAAAGAACTTTGAGAATCTTTCCAAACCTAAGTGACACATATTTATTGTACATTTTTACTTTACAAATCACTTCCACGGGTTAAACAAAGATCATCAGAGTGGCCTATAAAGCATCTCTATGACATTTATCTAAAATGATTTCTAGAACATTTTAAACAGAAAAAGAGATTTACCTGTAAACTGAAGCAGAACAATTAGAATTAATTCCCATAGAGCCATTCTGGGTCATTCTGGGTCAGCAGGCAAATGTTGAAGAGTTTCTTATATTCCTGTATGTGATGGTGGCATTTCCTGTTTGTGGTCGACTTACAGAGAAAAATGACCTGATAGGAACGCCCACCATCCAGTCTGTCATAAGAGACTTCAGGTTTCACCATGGTTCTTCTTAACAATCTGCAAACAAGAGTCACGATTAAGGGAAACCAATTTCACAAACTTCAGTTGTGTCAGATTGAACATGATGAATAAATTCCATTTGACTTCTGTGCTTTGGTCAGCAAAAAAAGCAGTTACTGTTAGCTGGATGATCATTTAGGTATCGTAGAGAATTTTTCATTTCAGTTTTATTTATATAGTGGCAATTCACAACATATTTCATCTCATAGCACTTCACATAGTAAGGTGAGGATCTTACAAACTATAAACAGAGAACTGAGAACCCAATAATCCAAAGTTGCCTGTGGATTTCCTCTGAGCAAGGAGTCAGCCATTGTGGGAAGAAACCAAAATATATCTGCCTCAACCAGTTGAGGTGAGAGTGGGGAAGAGAGGGTTGAGGGACAGTAGGAGGGGTTAGGGTGAGGGATGGCAGGATAGCAGATGGAGAGCAGACAATACAAACAGAACAATGAACATTTTGGAAGTCGGTTAGGCCAGAAACTGCAGATCAGAGACGTGTAGCTGCAGATCCAGAGACACCTGCAGAAAGAATTAGCACAGGACCTCGGGGGAACCACAGAGTTAGTGATACGTAATGGTGCTATCTAACTGCAGAAAAAGGAACTTAAGTTTTTTTTCTAAATGTTTTTTATTCATGTTTGGTGTCCACGGGCTTGGCTTAGCATAGCTTAGCATGCAGCTGATGATAGGAAAGCAGATCATTTAATAGATGAGATTTACAGTAAAACCAACAATATCAGCGTCATGAAACGAAAAAAGGAAGTAGAGGACATGTTGCCTCACCAGGGTTCCCCAGTTCTGCTTTCCAGTTTAAACATCATGTCACACTGTCAGTTTGTCAGACAGTCGTGGTGGTTATACCTTAGTTTTTAACTCAAAAGACCACCTATAGAAAAATGACATCAAGTACAATACAGTGGATAATTTGAGGAGAGGTGTGGACAGACAATGCAACACATCATCACACAGGTTTTATCAACAGCTCTCCAGCTGGAGTGATAAACTACTGGGCGACAGTTTACACAAAACATTTTAATCCGACCAAAAACTGCCACCATGCATCTTATTAAGAGACTGTGAAATGCAGTCTCTTAGTGAATGTAAATGTTTTATCTGATTTGTAATTTGTGGATGCTTAGTGTTGTTTGTGTTGTTTGTATATGAAACTTTTATTAGATTGTTGTTGCTGTCATCGTGGCCAGGTCTCTCTTGTCAAAAAGGCTTTTAATCTCAATGAGCCTTTTACCTGGATTAATAAAGGATGTATATATTTTTACAACACACTTTTCTTGTTGTATGATCATATCTGGCTGCACAGTGGCTCGGTGGTTAGCAGCGTCGCCTCACAGCTAGAAGATCCCCGGTTTGCGTCCCGGTTAGGACGCCTGGGATCTTTCTGTGTAGAGTTTGCATGTTCTTCCTGTGCAGTGTGGGTTTTCACCAGGTACTCCGGCTTCCTCCCACAGTCCAAAAAACATGCTGAGGTTAACAGATTATTCTAAATTGTCCGTAGGTGTGAATGAGAGTGTGCTTGTTTGTCTCTATATGTAGCCCTGTGATAGGCTGGCGACCTGTTCAGGGTGTCCCCTGCCTTCGCCCTGAGTCGACTGAGATAGGCTCCAGTCCCCTGTGACCCTTCAGAGGATTAAGTGGTGTATAGATGATGGATGGATGGATGGATGATCATATCTCTAAAGCATTTTTATTGTGGCACACAATCTAATGATGTTCCGCCCTCTGTCTCCAGTGCCCAGTGGTGGCAGTTTTCCTCCCCCTCCCTCCTCTCATCTCTCTCCCAGTGGGCGTGACCATGAGTGGCGACGAGGCAGCAGACAGGTGGATCAGCTTGCAATCAGCTCAGGAGGCGCTGCTGCACCAAATCACCAGCAACCACCACTCTGCACAGGATAAGAGCCTCAGTCAGTCTGATGCTGCTGAGTTGCCAGACCGTCGAACGACTCTTGTTAGTTCAAGCTTCTGTCAGTCTCGCTCTAGTTTCACTTGCTTATTTCTGACTGCTTCTCTCTTTGCCCTCAGTTGGATCACCTGCCGGCTGCAGCCAGTTCCCCTCTGTTGGTCCCTGCAGTAACCCGGTCAGATTCCCCCTGGATCACTCTGCCTCCCTTCTTCTCCTGTCCTGTTGGTTTGCCGGATACCAAAAACCCCAGAGATCCCTGCATCCCCTCTGCTCGTCAACCACCCCGGTTCATCTCCACCTGTCTGCTGCTGCCACACCAACTCCATCGCCACTCGTTCCTCCTCCGCCTGCTGGGTTCTGCCTGAGCCGCTCTCTCTGCTAGCCCCCAGCTGAATACAGATTGAGATACTAAATTTCAATGGACTTTATCACAACTTAAGGTTGAGCTAAACAGCAAATTGAGGCAAAGCAGCCGCAGGCAAGACTTTTGAAGAAACAGGAGTTATAGAGGAGGAGGAAAGGAGGAGGACTGTTCAATGGTTGGGAGAGGAAGCTGAAAGAACCTCCTGTTGGTGATAGAAAAGAAGAGAGATGAGATGGAAGTGATGAGGAGAGGAGCAGTGAAGTGGTCACCACTGCCGACCCAACAACCAGTGAGAGTTGAGTGAAGAAAGTTGTTACAGTCATGAAAACTGAAGTGTTTGGATTCACAGAAAAAGACAAAATGTGCAGCTTTCAGCTTTATTCATATTAATGAATCATCAACATAAGCAAGAAGTTTACAAGTACATTTTGTAACTGTTATTTGGTTTCCTCACGTGATATGAGGCCAGTTCAGAGTAACTGTTACACAATCTCCTGAAACCAACAACCACAAAAGACACAATGAGACAGCTTTATTGACAGGAGGACTTCCTGAATTTGATGCCCATTGCAGTAATAGTACACATCCTGCCAAATTCTAAATAAATGGGGTTCAGTAAAATATGGAGGATGAAACATCTGCTGTTTTAACTGGACAACAGTGTATTTTGGGTGATATCCAAAGGATTTAAAGATCACTTCATGAGATTAGGAGGATGCAAGTTGGGCATGAAAGGTTTTAGTGTGACAGTACAGAGAGAGAGAAATAAAACAACATGAAGAGGAAGGAAATCTCATGTTTTGATCTCAAAGCTTCAGTCACTCATAACATGAAATAAAAAGAAATATGATGGCTCCTGTTTTCCAGCAAGTTGAAGTTCAGAGCGGCGTTGCAGCAGCAGAATGATCTCCTACATTTTCATAGTTCACTGTGTCACCATCAACGTCAAAAACCACACGAACCTGTAAAATAGAGCACAACAAATAATGTTGTGAAGTAGAAGAAGCTTCAGTGGAGCCTCTGAAGTGATGAGTGAAGGGTTCAGTATGTTTCAATCCAACTTAGTCTACAACATTGTCTGTACACACCTGAAGATAAATAGTCACTTTAATATGAATTATCACCTTTCACCGTATCACAGTAATGACTTCTATGTTTAGACAGTCTCTCCTCAAAGGCATTTTAAGACATTACTAGATTTGGAAAACTTTGGATTGTCTTATACTAGTAGATACATGTTGACAACATCAGGTGTTGTTTTTGAATGGAGAAGGTACCAGTCTAACATGGGTGTTTTCATTGTACTAATGTACCTCCTTGTTTCTCTCACTTGTGTCTCTTCCCCTCATCTAAAAGCTAAAACATCCCCTGTAGGATGTGAGGAAGCTTAAGTTAGCTTAATGAAATGCATCCATGATCTTCTGCAGACAGGCATTATGGGATGTTTGTAACCTTAAAGCTGAAGTGCACAACTTCTGTCTCCCCCTTGTGGCTCTAAGAGGAATTACACAAACTGCTGATGCATGTTTGTGATACATGTCATGGTCGTCCATCGCTTTCTTTTGTGGCTGTAGTTTGAGTTTCTGGCTTCACCAGACTTGTTTTCTACAACAGTTACTTCCCTATTCAGCTCTGGCAAACCAATCATTGCTGGTTAAATCTGACTTCAGTGGCTTCTGCGCTGTCCCTCCAGTATCAACTGTTTTACCTTAAAACTCTGGTTTCCTGTGAACTTCAGAGAGATTCACCTGGTGCTTACAGGCTTTGTTGTGTAAAATTGTTTGGTAAGGACTTGAATGTAATGGACCTTCATTTATACAGTGCTTTGAAAAAGTATCTGCCCTCTAAAGACATCTGCTGTTTTTGTTTTGATTTCATTTCTTCAAGAAAAAATGCTGTCCAGCCCCACCTTGCCTAATGTGACAAAGTAATTGCCCCCTTAGCTACCAATCTACCAAATGACCAAATTATTATGATACCTGAGTTCAGTCTCACCAGCCACACTCACATATGATCACTGCCAGGCTTGTAGAATCTAAACATCACTAAATAGAACCTGTCTGGTATTATGAAGTCGCTAAAGGGTCTCAAAAAGCAGCACATGATGCCACGTTCTAAAGAGATTCAAGAACAGATGTAAAACAAAGTGATGGACATTTATCAGTCTGGAGGGTTACAAAGCCATTGCTAAGGCTCTGGGACTCCAGAGAACCATAGTGAGAGCCATTATCCACAAATGGAGTTACATGGAAGAGTGTTGAACCTTCCCATGAGTGGCCTTCCTACCAACATTTTTCTAAGAGCGTGTCAGCATCTAATCCAAGAGTCACAAAAGAACCCAGACAAACATTCAAAGAACTGAAGGCCTCACTGGCCTCAGTTAAGGTCTGTCTACATGATTCCACAATAAGGAAGACATGCTGGGTTAAAAATGGCATCCATGGGAGAGCTGCAAGAAGCAAACCACTACTGGCCAAAAAGAACATAAAGGTTCATCTGGCATTTACAAAAAATATATGTGGATGAGCTCCAAGACTTTTGGGTTAACATCCTGTGGACTGATAAGTAAAAGGTGGAACTTTCTGTAAGACATGGGTCCGTTATATTTGGAGTAAAGCTAATACTGCATTCCACAAGAAGAACATCAGACCAACAGAGAAACATGGTGGTGGTAGTGTGATGGTTTGGGGCTGCTTTGCTTCCACAGGACCTGGACAACTTGTCATAATCAATGGAGCCATGAATTTTGCTCTCTATCAGAAAATCCTCCTGGACAATATCCACCATCAGTTCATGACCTAAAGCTCAACACAAATGGTTTATACAGCATGGCAAAGACCCAAAGTACACAAGCAAGTCCACCTCTGAGTTGAGTGGCTCAGAAAGAACAAAATGAAGGTTTTGGAGTGGCCAAGTCAAAGTCTGGACTTAAATGCAACTGAGATGCTGTGGCAAGACCTTAAAAGGACAGTTCAAGATCAAAATCCATTTAAAGTGACCAAATTAAAACTATTCTGCGGAGAAGGGAGGGCCAACATTCCTCCATGGCGATGTAAAAGACTGATCACAAGCATAACAAAAAGCAAAACATTTGACTGCAGCTGTTGCTGCCAAGGGTGGCCCAACCAGTTATTAGGTTTGAGGGGGCAATTACTTTCTCACAGGGGGGATACAGGCTTTCAATAAATCTTCAATAAACCTATTGATATATTTCATTTAATAACAGCATTTTGTGTTTTGTGGGTTATCTCTGTCTTATGTTCAGTTAATATTAGTTTGATCTGGAACATTCAAGTGTGAGAAATATGCAAAAATAAACATCAGGACTTTTTCACAGCACTGTATGTAAAAGCGCCACACTGCAGATTTAATATTGTCAGTGAGTCTATTAAGACAAGTTTAACCTGCAGGAGTTTTCTAAAAGCCTGTGTAGAACAAACATGACCAAGATCTCTCTCTAACCTTTTAATAATGCTGTAGTCAACTTGGTTATGCTTCCTTTTAAAGGTTGTTGCTATTGCAAGGTTCAAGGCAGTGAGAGGGTTCAAAAACTATCTAATGATCCTATAAGCATATTGGGAAGTATGAACATGTACATTTGTCTTAATTATTTGCAGTCATTGTCTTTAAAAAACATCTATTTTACATTTCAGAGCAGTTTTTTTTTTCTAACTCACACTGGTGTCTTCAGGGAGCTTTTTCCTTCCTGGAAAAAGAAATGAAATAAACAATTACATTTTAATTTTGTGATTTATGTCAGCTGGTCCTGTTATGATGAGAATTACTGTTAGGGAGAGTGGCTGAGATCCCAGGCGCAGACACAAGAGCAGGCATGGACTGGTGGAATTCTCAAAATGATTTATTTTTGCAAAGACAGACCTAAAATCAAACAAGAATGGGAAAAACTAACTGAGAGGGAAACAATACGAGCAAATCAAACTAAAGATAGAAAAGGGGCAACTACTAAACCAAAGACATATTTAAACTATCAACTGAGGGGGAATTTAAGGAAAACAGATAATGAACACTAAAACAAACTAATAAACGGGGACAAAGAAAACTGACTACAACTGAAACCTACACCAAAAGAGGAAACTGAACCAAGGGGGACAACCGAATAAAGAAACCAGACTCAATTCAAAAAATGTACAAAACTACAAACACTAAGGAAAAACTCAAACTGCACACTGAATAAGAACAAAAGAAAACAGGTAAGAATAAACTAAGCAAGACAAACCAAACGGGGACACTCACAAGACAGAAACTAAACTAGAGGAGCAGACAGGATGAGGGAAGTCAGGCAAGAGACCAGTATAGGGTGGCTGGGGGCAGGATCTGGGCAGAGAATATGTCGCAGAAGTAGAGAGTTCTGGAGGTCGCAGCTGAGGAAAGGCAGGCAGGAGACAGAGTTGGATTGTCTATGGTCTGGCAGAGACTGACTGAAAGAACCGGGGCTTTTACTGAGGGAGGATGATTTGTGGCAGGTGAGCTGTTCCTCGCAGCTGTCTTGAATGGAGCAATCCACTAGGCGGCAGGCAGGGCTGGCTGATGAGGGGGAGAGAGTGAAGGACAGTAAGAGAAAACAGGGTTGAGCGAGAGGGAGAGAGAAAGGGAAAAGCAGACAGGGAGAAGGAAAAAAAGAAAGAGGGAGACAGGCAGGGACTGAAGTGTGGATAATGACAATTACCTCTATATGTGATCACAACAACTGTGATTCCAATCATCAGGACCAGCGTTGCAATGCGAAGCGTCAACATGATGTAGTAGATGTATGAAGTAGGAGACTGATCTGTGGGATCTGAGGTCAGGAGGTAAAAACATGTCAGTTTATGAAGTACACACTTTAATCAGAGAGCAACACAAAGCAACCACAATGTGTGTGTCATCATCACATAGTTTAAAGGAGACTTTTATATTGTAATTTAAAGGGAAAGTTGTGCAACTCCAATATTTTACCGTCATGGAAACTACAGTATGAACCATGGCTTCATTTCCATCAGTATAGTGGTTCACATGTTACCAGAATCTTGTGTTAATCATATTTTTCTGTGTGTTACCTGTGAAGACAGGTGTGTAGTGAGCATCTATGTTCACACTGTTTGCCTGAATAAACTGGCAGGTGTATCTTCTGTTGTGGCCGCTCTGATGCTTCACAGTCAGAAGAGAAACACAGTTCATCTGTCCATTAAACTTGTACCCATCATCTTCACCAAGCAGCACAGTTCCCTTCTCATCCACCCAGCGGATGCTGTTCTGTAGACAAGGACGGAGTCCACTGTATCTCAACAGAGAGCATGTTAATGTGACCTCATCCTCCCTGTTTGGATCAGCGTCTGGTGGAGATGGAGAGACTGACAGAAAACACATGATAACAGTTTTCTAATCAGAAAATTGAGGAGCATCTGTTTCATAGTGAGAGACTTTACATCAAGGATCAACAAGTTTTTAATTTATCTTAGTTTTAAACATTGAAAGGTTTTTATGGTCATATGCAGCAACAAACTAATTTTCCGTGCAATGTGATTCTTAGCACCCTGTGTCTCTACCAGCACTGTGGTTAACCTGTTTACATGCATTCATTCAAACACTTATCTCTAGTAGATCCACATACTGAGGCAGACAAACAATAAATATACAAAGAACAGTGCATATAGAGTTTGGACCACAAACAATGTGAAGAAAATGTGTAATATAGCAAGAGTAGAAATATTTACTGAGTGATTTTTACATGGAAATACCAGCAATGCCTGTGTGGGTGATGAGTTCTGTTTCGAATGTCACTTACAACTCAGGGTGTGAGGGAGGGTTTACAAAGAACTACAAAGATAGTATGTGGATGGGATTGTATGAAACTCAGCATTATCCAAGTCAAAATACTCACTGGTCAGGATATTTAGAAACACAGATGTGTCCTGCAGAGTGGTTTTCCCAATCCGACAGACGTAACGACCAGCATCCTCAGCAGTGATGTTGCTGATGATCAGAGAACAGTTCCTGCTCACAGTCAGTCTGGCTCCTCCAGGTGAGTTCTGATTAACTTTTCCATTTTCAACCTTGACTGTATTTGGAGAGACTTCATTTCTTTCCTGAAGCCAGGTAAGGAGGAAGCATCTTGTTATAGATGGAGGTACGTCACAGGGCAGAGTGGCATCATTTCCAAGTCTGTAATAGAGATGGTGATCTCCACTGATTCCTGCTGCAAAGAAAAGGAAACATTCTTCAATAAGCAGCACTTCACATATCACCTGCCAACAAAATAATGAGTGTGGACTTGAACATTTGCAACCACAGAGGGAGAATGTAGCAGCACACAGCCCCCAGTCATCTGACAGGACTCAATTTCATGTGTCTCAATTCACTAAAGAGATATTTATAACATACACAGCAAAGAGCTTCACTCACTGTTAAAGCCAAACTTTGTTTCGTGACAGAACCACGAAATTAACCATCAGACATTATTTACTTTCCAGTGAAATCTACAGAACTTCGAGAATCTTTCCAAACCAAAATAATACATATTTAATTACATTTTCACTTCCACAAATATCTGTTCACTTCAACAGGTTAAACAAAGATGATCAGAGTGTCCTATAAAGCATCTCTATGACATTTATCTAAACTGATTTCTGAAACATTTTAAACAGAAAAACAGATTTACCTGTAAACTGAAGCAGAAACATTAGAATTAATTCCCATAGAGCCATTCTGTGTCATTCTGGGTCAGCAGGCGAATGTTGAAGAGTTTCTTATAGTCCTGTATGTGATGGTGGCATTTCCTGTTTGTGGTCGACTTACAGAGAAAAATGACCTGATAGGAACGCCCACCATCCAGTCTGTCGTAAGAGACTTCAGGTTTCACCATGTTTCTTCTAAACAGTCTGCAAACAAGTATCACGATTAAAGGAAACCAATGTCACAGACTTCAGTTGAGCCAGGTTGAACATGAAGAAGAAACTTCATTTGGCTTCTGTGCTTTGGTCAACAAACAGAGCATTTAGTTTTAGCTGGATGATCATTTTAGTAGATGTTATAGTTTCCATTCTGTCTTGTCAGTGGTGTAATAAAAGAGGAAGTGAAAGTTTGGTAATAAGACTGAATGAGACCAAGTCTGCAGCAACACCAGCAGCTGTTCTTCATCTTAACCTTAGCTATCCTATTCATATGGACATCTGTACATGTGGTCATCACTGTCATGACCTCCATGCAGTTATATTCACTATTTTACATTATTAACTTAGTGACTTCTCTCTGCAGGTACATCTGGGTCTGATCTACATTCTACTGATTCCTCTGATCAGTTCAGTGTTTCTGACTTCTGGTAGAGAAAAGGAAGTAGAGGACAGATGTTGCCTCACCACAGAGTTACGCCCCGAACATGGATGAAGACATGTCGACCACTTTGAAATTCAAAGCATGATCTAAATGCTTTCAGATTAGTGTTAGATTAGATACATTTAAGATTAATAGAATACACCATGATGTGTACTTGGAGACAAATGATGAGAAGGATCATCAGACAGGTTTTGTTAACAGCCCTCCAGCTAGAGTGATAAATTACTGGGCGACAGTTTACACAAAACATTTTAATATGACCAAAAACTGCCACCATGTGTCATATTTTAACAACACAATCACTTTTCTTGTTGTACAATCATATGTCTAAAGCATTTTTATTGTGGTGCATAATCAAATGATGGATATCTTCCACACATTAGAGATATAAATGTATATCTATGTTTATGTGTACTTTTATTAATATGTAGTAACAGGCTGCTAGAAACTTTGATAACAAACCAGTCACTGACCATGTTCTGTACAACCTCATTGTTCTATCAGAATGAACCATCTTCACTGTTTCATGGCATCTTGCCCTCCATCACTGACATTAAAGTGCAGTGTTCAGAGTTGGACAGCAGATGTCACCATATTGACTGTATCAAAGTTCAGGAGCAGTGAACCATTTTAACCACAGTTGTTTTAAAGTGGTTCAGTGCTTCAGAAAGACTTGTTTCCTTCATCACCACAAAATATTAAAATACATCAAACAGGGAAACATGAACAAAGCTGTCATCTGTGGAGTCGTGGTTGTAACTGCCTCCCATGTCAGTTCATTTATTTCTCTTTATTTATTTCATTATTTTCTGTTCCCATTTACCTGTTAATTTGAGGGCGGACACTTTATTATTTGTTTCCACACGGCACCTTTTTAGTGACGCACCACCTGTCAGAGCTTTGCGAGGGAGAAATAACACGGACGTTTCCAAGCCGATTAAAGTGATAAGTAAAGTAAATAAGTAAATTAGTTAAATGACAAGATAAAGGTAAACAAAGACGAAGACAGAAGACGGAAGAAGACGACAAGATAGAGCCCTTATGGTAGTGTGCAGCCTACGAGGTATGCTAATGTATTTGTGCGGATTGTATGAAGCTAAAGTGTTAGCCATGCTTTCGGTACATTTGTTTGATTGTTTGCTCTCCCTTGTCTGTAGTTCTCACGGGTTGGGTCCGATCAAAGGCGACAAATAAACCCTGTGTTTCAACGATCTCGGGTCTCATGCTTACTACCTGGAGGAGCTACAGTGAGAACTCGCCTGCTTCATGAGAGTAGCCGAGAAGAAAGGCGCCGAGGCATGGTGATTCACGAGAGGGAAGACGATTCTCCACGCCGCGGGTGCATCGTTACCGCCGTTCACGCAGCAGTTGGCACGGGAGGGTTAAGTTTGACACTCGTGTGATTGCGTAATTAAAGACTCTGAACGCTTTGCAAGTGACTGAAACAAAGGAACATTTTTTCATTCTAGGTTGTTGTTTACATATCCTTCATTGCTGGAATCTGTGATTTACTAATTGATGCATTGAGCTGATATTGAGATTGTGTTACGTGAGAGTTGCACTGTAAACTTAAGTTAAAACAGGTGATGGTTAAATTAACATGAAATATCACAATAGTAATTTACAGGTGAATTGTTAAGCGTTTGAGGTATTTGAAACTTACCTGTAAGGAATAACATTTATTGCTTAATTATCATTGAAAGCAGTTGAAGGAATAACAAGAACAAAGAGTATGACTAGTTAAATGTTAAAAACAGAGTGGTGACTGGGCTACGTTAAAGTTGTTTCTGACCATACTATTTGGTAACTACAAGGCTAAAGGTTTAGTCAAACCCAAGTTAATTGAAGTAATCTAAGCAGAATGTTAAACACAGAACACTTCCCTGAGAGTGGCAGAGATGATGATGGTGGCGGTGAAGACAAGCAGCAGTGTGAGTCAGACACACATCCGCGAACACTGAGCATCAATGCTGATCAGCATGCTTCTTCTCCAGAGCTACAAAGAAGCCAAAGAGCTCGCAAGTTGACGGAAAAGGGCCAAGATTTGCACCAGGAGCAAGTAAAAAGGGTTCAACGCCGTTTTATCAAGAGCTATGAGAAGTGGAAGGCTATCATTAAGGACGCTAAAGGAGCTGTGAGTGGAGAGTGCTCAGACAGCCTGCTGCATGAACACATCACCAAGGTGAGCAATGCGGCAAAGAACCTGAATGATGCCTATGAAGAGTTAAGACACACTGACACTATAGACCCTGACACACGTCGCAGAGCAGACACCTGTGAAGCATTAACAAAGGAAATAATTAAAACTGCAAGAAGCTATCTACAAATAGAAAACAATGAAGGTCAAGAAATCGAGAAACCATGCAGAAAAGAGGGAGACAGGGAATCTGTCTACAAGCCTGCAGCATCAGTCAGAACAAGTCTCACATCTCACCACAGCAGGACTTCAATGTCCTCTTCAGTTCACTCTCAAAGCAACTCAAAGATCACATCCAGACATTCAAGCCAGTATTCTGCTCACAGAAGAGAAGCTGCAGCAGAGGTTGCAGCCAATGAAGCTGCATTGCAAGTACTGTTAGAGAAAGAACATCATATTAAAGAACTAGAACAACTTGAAGCTGAAAATGCAGAGAGACAAAGGGTGCTAGAAGCCAAGCGCAGAGAAGTGGAACGATTGGAGACACTGAAAAATCTGAAGGCTGCCAAAGCACGACAAGTGTATGAGCAGAGTGAGTGTTCTGATGATGAAATACATGATCTACTTCATCAACACGTCTCCTCAAAGGACAGGAAAGAAATAAAGGATGAATGCAACCTGTCACATCACCCTCTGCCACCAGCCACAACACTGCAGCGGCAAGAAGATAACACAGCAGCTCTGGTGAGAGTATTCGCTGAGTCCATCAGTGCAAGCCGGCTCCCTTTACCTGAACCAACAATATTCAGCGGTGACCCACTCAGATTTAATGACTGGAAGGTTTCATTCCAGACACTCATTGACAGGAAGAACATACCAGGTAAGGAAAAGATATAATACCTGCGAAAGTATGTGAGTGGCACAGCCAAGAAAGCCATAGACAGCTACTTCCTGCTAGGCACAGAAACAGCATATCGTGCAGCCTGGACTGTGCTTGAAGAGAGATACGGCAACCCATTCCTCATTGCCAAAGCCTTCAGAGACAAGCTTGATGCATGGCCCAAGATAAACCCCAAGAGCAGTGCAGAACTTCAAGACCTCGCTGATTTCCTCCGCAGCTGTGAAGCAGCCATGTCTCATGTCAGAGGCCTTGAAGTGCTCAATGACTGTAATGAAAATCAGAAGATTCTTTCTAAACTTCCAGACTGGCTGACCACTAGGTGGAATAGAAAGGTCATGGAAATAGAAGAGCAAAGTCACAAGTTCCCAAGTTTCAGTGACTTTGTTAAGTTCCTCACTCGTGAAGCTAAAATTGCTTGTAACCCAATAACATCTCTTGGTGCACTAAAACCAGCTGAAAGTGAGAAGAACAAAATTTCAAGGAACAGAGCTCCTGGGACAAGAGTTCTCACAACAATCTCAGATGAAAGAACTCCTGTCATAAGCTGTGTCTTCTGTGAGAAGACAGGCCACAGTCTACTGAAGTGCCGCAAGTTCATGGATGAAACTGTACCTGCACGGGTGAAGTTTGTCCAAGAAATGAAGCTGTGTTTTGGATGCCTGCAGTCTGGTCATCGCTCAAAGGACTGTGAAAGAAGACAGCACTGCGACATATGTGAGAAAAAACATCCTACCTGTCTACATGATAATCGAGCTAAAAGCAGAAAGATGCTAACAAGAGCTAATGAAACAGATAACTGCGACAGACTGAAGGACGCATAGATCGACAACAACACAAAACAATCAGATCTTCGTTTGAGGCAACATCAAACAGAGTCCTTCAGAACATCAAAGACACTCATACATCCACCATCATGCCAGTGTGGGTGTCAGCAGCAAGTGAGCCCGATTGTGAAATTCTTGTGTATGCACTTTTAGACACACAAAGTGACACAACCTTCCTCCTCGAAGAAACTGCAAGGGCTCTCCGCACAAAGACTGAGCCAGTTCAGTTAAAGCTATCCACCATGGCTTCGAGAAACACCATTGTACCATGTCAAAGAGTTTCCGGCCTGCAAGTAAGAGGGTTTTACTCAGACAAGGTAATACCTCTGCCAGTAACCTATACAAGAGATTTTATACCTGCAAACCGAGAACATATTCCCACACCAGAGACAGCAAGGGTTTGGTCTCACCTTGAACACCTGGCAACCGAGATAGCACCCCAACAAAGTTGTGATATTGGCTTGTTAATTGGCTACAACTGTCCTCAAGCTCTCGTTCCAAGGGAGGTGGTGCCAGGAGAAGGAAATCAGCCATTCGGACAGAGAACAGACTTAGGCTGGAGCATAGTAGGTTACAGCAACCTACATCTCGACTATGGAGACGCAATAGGAGTGAGTCACCAAGTTGTTGTGAACCAAGTACTGCCAGATTGTCAGCTGCCTTCCAACCTCACAAATGAAGTGCATTATGTCTGTAGAACACACGTCAAAGAAGTGGTCTCACCTGCAGACATCATCAAAGTCCTGGAGTCAGACTTTGTCGAAAGAGGTCCAGATGACACCAGCATCTCTCAAGAAGACCTCCGTTTTCTGTCACAGATGCAACGGAACATCAGGCTCAATAAGGATGGTCACTATGAGATGCCGCTGCCCTTCAAGAAGGAGCGACCTAACTTACCAAACAACAAAGTCTGCGCCATACACCGTCTCCGATGCCTAGAAAGAAAGATGAAACGAAATGAACAGTATTACAACGACTACAAAACCTTCATGGATGACATCATAGCCCGCGGAGATGCAGGAAAGGTTCCTGGGGAAGAAATCGACAAGACTCCAGCATGGTACATCCCACACCATGGGGTGTATCATCCCCACAAGCCTGGAAAGATCCGTGTGGTCTTTGACTGTTCTGCACGGTTTCAAGAGACTTCCCTGAATGACCACCTACTAACCGGCCCAGAGCTGACGAACAACTTGGTTGGAGTTCTTTGTCGCTTTCGTAGAGGTCCCGTGGCGATAATGTGTGACATTGAGCGCATGTTCCATCAATTCCACGTAAAGGCAGAAGACCAAGATTATTTACGTTTCCTTTGGTGGGAGGATGGGAACCCCGAAGCCCAACCATCCATCTATCGAATGAGGGTTCACTTGTTTGGTGCAGCCTCGTCACCAGGCTGTGCCAACTTTGGACTAAGACACCTTGCTGATGAAGGACGAGGGAGGTTCAGTGAAGACACCATCCAGTTCATCAGAAGGAATTTTTATGTTGATGATGGCCTAATAAGTGTCACATCAGAAAGTCGTGCCATTCAACTTGTGAAAGAAGCAAGAGAACTCTGTAGCACAGGCAAACTCCGGCTGCATAAGTTCATGTCAAATAGCTACAAGGTCATGGCCACAATCCCTGAAGAGGAACGTACTGAGGTTGTCAAAGATCAGGATATGGCGCTGGGTGAGCATCACATTGAAAGAGCGCTTGGTGTTCAGTGGTGTGTGACCTCGGATGAGTTCCAATTCCGAGTCGTCGTCAAGGAGAATCCACTCACCCGAAGAGGTGTCCTGTCTACGGTCGCCTCAGTATTTGACCCACTCGGATTTGTGGCACCGTTCATCTTGATGGGAAAGAGGATTGTTCAGCAGATGTGCCGCGACAAACTTAGCTGGGATGACACCTTACCCGACGACCTACGACCTCTGTGGGAATCCTGGCTCCTTGACCTGAAAAACCTGGCTGGTGTGAAGATCCAGAGGTGCTATGTTCCACCGAATTTTAAGGTTCTGCACTATGAGTTGCATCATTTCTCCGATGCTAGTATGTCAGGATATGGAGAATGCTCATATCTCAGAGTGATCAGTACATCAGGTGACGTGCATTGTTCTCTCATCATGGGAAGATCGAGGGTTGCTCCTACTAAGGTGACCACCATACCACGACTCGAACTCTCAGCAGCTGTGGTGGCTGTCCGTGTTAGTGATATGCTCAAGAAGGAGCTTGAAGTGGAATACACACAAGAAGTCTTCTGGACTGATTCGAAGATCGTGTTAGGCTACATCAGTAATGAAGCCAGAAGATTTCACGTGTTTGTAGCTAACCGTGTGGAGCGCATCAAAGGAAGCACAAGGTCTGGTCAATGGAGATACGTGACTTCAGAGGAAAATCCAGCTGATCACGCCTCCAGAGGCCTCCCAGCTGACCAGCTGTTAACATCTAACTGGTTCACAGGCCCAGACATGCTTTGGCAGAAGGAGCTACCAGATGGAGATTTCAAGGTGGGTGAGATCCCTAGTGATGACGCAGAACTCAGGAAGGCCCAGGTTCATGACACACAAGCAAAGGAGGTGAGATCACTGTTGGATCGTCTACATAAGTTCTCTGATTGGTCAAGATTGGTGAAGGCTATTGCTAGACTGAAGCGCATTGCTAAGGAAGTCAAAGGCCTGAAACCACGGTCCTGTGAAGCCACCAGCCTTGAGGAAAGGAGGGAAGCACAGCTGAGCATAATCAAAATGGTTCAAGAAACGGCTCTCTCTCAAGAAATCAAGCATCTCCAACAGCATAAGGTCGCACAATCCAAGTCTAAGCTACACAGACTATATCCATTCCTGGACGATCAAGGTATCATTAGAGTCGGAGGACGCTTGACTCATGCTGCCTTGCACTCACATGTAAAACACCCATCAGTTCTACCAAGGGACAGTCACATCTCATCTTTGCTGGTCAAGCACTATCACGAAAGAGTAAATCATCAAGGCCGTGGAATGACCATGAACGAGCTCCGCTCCAACGGCATATGGATCCTCGGCTGCAGCAATCTAGTCTCATCCCACATCTATAAGTGTGTTAAGTGCAGGAAATTCAGACGGGGCATGGAACAGCAAAGGATGGCCGATCTTCCTGTAGACCGGACAGAGGCCACACCTCCATTCACTTATTGTGGCATGGACTGCTTTGGTCCGTTTTTTGTCAAGGAAGGGAGGAAAGAGTTGAAGAAGTATGGATTGATACTGACCTGTATGTGTTCCAGAGCAATACACATTGAAATGCTCGACGACTTGACCTCTGATGCCTTCATTAATGCCCTGCGTTCATTCATCGCCATTCGTGGAGCAGTGCGGCAGATAAGATGTGATCAGGGGACAAACTTCGTTGGGGCAAGGCGTGAGTTTCTGGAAGCATTAAAGGAGATGGATCAAGAAAAACTTAAGGACAAGGGATGTGAGTTTATCTTTAATACACCAGCTTCAAGTCACACAGGCGGAGTCTGGGAAAGACAAATTCGCACCATCAGAAGTGTTTTGATGCTCATTCTGGATCAATCATCCAAGCAACTTGACTCGTCCTCTCTCCGGACATTTCTGTATGAAGTCATGGCAGTTGTGAATAGCAGACCACTGACTACAGACCACCTGAGTGATTCATCCAGTCCAGAGCCATTGACACCAAATCACATCCTGACCATGAAGTCTGCAATCATATCACCTCCTCCTGGAATCTTTGTCAGGGAAGATCTTTACCTCCGCAAGAGATGGCGTCGAGTCCAGTTTCTCACCAACACCTGGTCACGTTGGAAGAAAGAATATCTTCTGAGCCTCCAACTCAGACAAAGGTGGATCAAGGACCGCAGAAATGCACAGGTCGATGACATTGTTCTTTTGAAGGATGATGGGATACCACGGAACGAGTGGAGACTAGCTAAGGTCGTTCAAGTACACCCAGGAAGAGATGGCAAAGTGACGTCATTAAGGTTGCTGCTCAGCGATTCAACACTGGATAAGATGGGGAAACGCACCTCCAAACCAGTGTACCTGGAGAGGCCGATTCAGAGAACGGTTACTCTGTTAGAAGCCAGCTGAAGACCACAGCATATCATCTTCTCACTCTCAGTTTGATTTGCCTTATTAATTCTTTGATTATTAGATGATAATTCTTTGGAAGCAAGGTTTATACACTATCTTCTGAGTTGTAATAGGCGTTCTAAGAAATCAGTTAAGATTTGGTGGGAGTGTAACTGCCTCCCATGTCAGTTCATTTATTTCTCTTTATTTATTTCATTATTTTCTGTTCCCATTTACCTGTTAATTTGAGGGCGGACACTTTATTATTTGTTTCCACACGGCACCTTTTTAGTGACGCACCACCTGTCAGAGCTTTGCGAGGGAGAAATAACACGGACGTTTCCAAGCCGATTAAAGTGATAAGTAAAGTAAATAAGTAAATTAGTTAAATGACAAGATAAAGGTAAACAAAGACGAAGACAGAAGACGGAAGAAGACGACAAGATAGAGCCCTTATGGTAGTGTGCAGCCTACGAGGTATGCTAATGTATTTGTGCGGATTGTATGAAGCTAAAGTGTTAGCCATGCTTTCGGTATATTTGTTTGATTGTTTGCTCTCCCTTGTCTGTAGTTCTCACGGGTTGGGTCCGATCAAAGGCGACAAATAAACCCTGTGTTTCAACGATCTCGGTTCTCATGCTTACTACCTAGAGGAGCTACAGTGGTGACTAAATTTCACTGGACTTTATTACAACTTAAGGTTGAGCTAAACAGCAAATTGAGGCAAAGCAGCCGCAGGAAAAGACTTTTGAAAAAACAGGAGTTATAGAGGAGGAGGAAAGGAGGAAAGCTGTTCAGAGGTTGGGAGAGGAAGCTGAAAGAACCTCCTGTTGGTTATAGAAAAGAGATGAGATGGAAGTGATGAGGAGAGGAGCAGTGAAGTGGTCACCACTGCCGACCCAACAACCAGAGAGTGTTGAAAGTAGTGAAGAAAGTTGTTATGAAAACTGAAGTGTTTGGATTCACAGAAAAAGACAAAATGTGCAGCTTTCAGCTTTATTCATATTAATGAATCATCAACATAAGCAAGAAGTTTACAAATGTATTTTGTATCTATTATTTGGATTCCTCAGGTGATGTGAGGCCAGTTCAGGCTAATCGTTACACAATCTCCTGAAACCAACAACCACAAAAGACACAATGAGACAGCTTTATTGACAGGAGAACTTCCTGAATTTGACGCCCATTGCAGTAATAGTACACATCCTGCCAAATTCTAAATAAATGGGGTTCAGTAAAATATGGAGGATGAACCATCTGCTGTTTTAACTGGACAACAGTGTATTTTGGATAATATCCAAAGGATTTAAAGATCACTTCATGAGATTAGGAGGATGCAAGTTGGGCATGAAAGGTTTTAGTGTGACAGTACACAGAGAGAGACAAATAAAACAACATGAAGAGAAAAGAAATCTTATGTTTTGATCTCAAAGCTTCAGTCACTCATAAAATGAAATAAAAAGAAATGCGATGGCTCCTGTTTCCCAGCAAGTTGAAGTTCAGAGCGGCGTTGCAGCAGCAGAATGATGTCCTACATTTTCATAGTTCACTGTGTCACCATCAGCGTCAAAAACCACACGAACCTGTGAAATAAAACACAACAAATAATGTTGTGAAGAAGAAGCTTCAATGAAGCCTCTGAAGTGATGAGTGAAGGGTTCAGTATGTTTCAATCCAACTGAGTCTACAACATTGTCTGTACACACCTGAAGATAAATAGTCACTTTAATATGAATTATAACCTTTCACCGTATCACAGTAATGACTTCTATGTTTAGACAGTCTCTCCTCAAAGGCATTTTAAGACATTACTAGATTTGGAAAACTTTGGATTGTCTTATACTAGTAGATACATGTTGACAACATCAGGTGTTGTTTTTGAATGGAGAAGGTACCAGTCTAACATGGGTGTTTTCATTGTACTAATGTTTCTCTTTGTTTCTCTCACTTGTGTCTCTTCCCCTCATCTAAAAGCTAAAACATCCCCTGTAGGATGTGAAGAAGCTCAAGTTAGCTTAATGAAATGCATCCATGATCTTCTGCAGACAGTGTGGCATTATGGGATGTTTGTAACCTTAAAGCTGAAGTGCACAACTTCTGTCTCCCCCTTGTGGCTCTAAGAGGAATTACACAAACTGCTGATGCATGTTTGTGATGCATGTCATGGTCGTCCATCGCTTTCTTTTGTGGCTGTAGTTTGAGTTTCTGGCTTCACCAGACTTGTTTTCTACAACAGTTACTTCCTCTTCAGCTCTGGCAAACCAATCATTGCTGGTTAATGTAAAACAGTTGATACTGGAGGACCAGCACAGGAGTCACTGACACCAGATTTAAAACTCTGGTTTACTGTGAACTTCAGAGAGATTCACCTGGTGCTGACAGGATTCACTGTGAGAAATTGTTTAGTAAGGACTTGAATGTAACGGACCTTCATTTATATGTAAAATTGTCACACTGCAGCTTTAATGTTGTCAGAGAGTCTGTTCTAAGTCAAGTTTAGCCTGAAAGAGTTTTCTAAAAGCCTGTGTTGAACAAACATGACAAAGATCTCTCTCTAACCTTTCAATAATGCTGTAATCAACATGGTTATGCCTCCTTCTAAAGGTTGTTGCTATTGCAAAGTTCAGGGCAGTGAGAGGATCTAATAATCCCATAAGCATGTACATTTGTCAAGTCCATTTACAGTCTTTGTATTTAAACCATCCTTTTCACATTTCAGAGCAGTTGGGTTCTTTTTAACTCACATTGGTGTCTTCAGGGAGCTTTTTCTTTCCTAGAAAAAGAAATGAAATAAACAATTACATTTTAAATTTCTGGTTTACATCAGCTGGTCCTATTATAATGTGAATTACCTCTATATGTGATCACAACAACTGTGATTCCAATCATCAGGACCAGTGTTGCAATGCGAAGCGTCAACATGATGTAGCAGATGTATGAAGTAGGAGACTGATCTGTGGGATCTGAGGTCAGGAGGTAAAAACATGTCAGTTTATGAAGTACACACTTTAATCAGAGAGCAACACAAAGCAACCACAATGTGTGTGTCGTCATCACATAGTTTAAAAGATATTTTTATATTGTAATTTAAAGGGAGAGTTGTGTAACTCCAATATTTTCACTTCATGGAAACTACAGTATGAACCATGGCTTCATTTCTATCAGTATAATGGTTCACATGTTACCAGAATCTTGTGTTAATCATATTTTTCTGTGTGTTACCTGTGAAGACAGGTGGGTAGTGAGCATCTATCTTCACTCTGTTTGTCTGAATAAACTGGCAGGTGTATCTTCTGTTGTGGCCGCTCTGATGCTTCACAGTCAGAAGAGAAACACAGTTCGTCTGTCCATTGAACTTGTACCCATCATCTTCACCAAGCAGCACAGTTCCCTTCTCATCCACCCAGCGGATGCTGTTCTGTGGACAAGGACCGAGTCCATTGTTTCTAAACAGAGAGCATGTTAATGTGACCTCTTCATCCCTGTTTGGATCAGCGTCTGGAGGAGATGGAGAGACTGACAGAAAACACATGATAACAGTTTTCTAAGCAGAAAAATGAGGAACATCTGTTTCATAGTGAGACACTTTACAACAAGGATCAACAAGTTTTTAATTTATCTTAGTTTTAAACATTCAAAGGTTTTTATGGTCATATGCAGCAACAAACTAATTTTCTGTGCAATAAAATTCTTAGCACCCTGTGTCTCTACCAGCACTGTGGTTAACCTGTTTACATGCATTCATTCAAACACACTCATCTCTAGTAGATCCACATACTGAGGCAGACAAACAATAAATAAACAAAGAACAGTGCATATAGAGTTTGGACCACAAACAATGTGAAGAAAAGGTGCAATATAGCAATAGTAGAAATATTTACTGAGTGATTTTCACATGGAAATACTAGTTTTCCAGATTTAATAGATGTGAGTTTAATTATGAATGTGAACTGAACCAAATGAAATCAAACTACTTTAATTTTAATTTTCCCCAAAATAAACAAGTAACGACCAACCAGGTTTACTTTTGTCGGTCCTTAAAGAAAAAGCCTATCCGTTTAAAAACTTGTCTCCAGCTTTTCACTGGTCTTAAATCAATGCCTGTGTGGGTGATGAGTGCTGTTTGGAAAGTTACCTACAACTCAGGGTGTGAGGGAGGGTTTGCTTTGACAAAGAACTACAAAGATAGTATGTGGATGTGATTGTATGAAACTCAGCATCATCCAAGTCAAAATACTCACTGGTCAGGATATTTAGATACACAGATGTGTCCTGCAGAGTGTTAATCCCAATCCGACAGATGTAACGACCAGCATCCTCAGCAGCGATGTTGTTGATGATCAGAGAACAGTTCCTGCTCACACTCAGTCTGGCTCCTCCAGGTGAGTTCTGATTAACTTTTCCATTAAAAACCTTGACTGTAGTAGGAGAGACTTCATTTCTTATGTGAAGCCAGTTATAGGAGGAGCAACTGGTATCAGATGGAGGTACGTCACAGGGCAGAATGGCATCATTTCCAAGTCTGTAATAGAGATAGTGATCTCCACTGATTCCTGCTGCAAAGAAAAGGAAACATTCTCCAATAAATGACAAGAAGCACTTCACATATCACCTGCCAACAAAATAATGAGTGTGGACTTCAACATTTGCAGCCACAGAGGGAGAATGTAGCAGCACACAGCCCACAGTCATCTGATAGGACTCAATTTCATGTGTGTGTCAATTCACTACCTTTAGTGAATTGAGTATTTGTGTATTTGTACTTTTACTGAAATCTAAAGATTTTTGAGAATCTTTCCAAACCTAAATGACACATATTTATTGTACATTTTTACTTCCAAAAATATCTGTTCACTTCAACAGGCTAAACAAAGATCATCACAGTGGCCTATAAAGCACCTCTGTGACATTTATCTAAAATGATTTCTGAAACATTTTAAACAGAAAAAAGAGATTTACCTGTAAACTGAAGCAGAAAAATTAGAACGAATTCCCATAGAGCCATTCTGTATCACTCTGTGTCAGCAGGCGAATGTTGAAGAGTTTCTTATAGTCCTGTATGTGATGGTGGCATTTCCTGTTTGTGCTCGACTTAAAGAGAACAAATGACCTGACAGGAACGCCCACCATCCAATCTGTCGTAAGAGTCTTCAGGTTTCACCATGGTTTTTCTTAACAGTCTGCACACAGGTATCACGATTAAAGGAAACCAATTTCACAAACTTATCTAGTGGCAATTCACAACATTTGTCATCTGAAAAGTGAGGACCTTACAGATTATAAACAGAGAACAGAAAACCCAATAATCTAAAGCTGCCTTTGGATTCCCTTTGAGCAAGGAGTCGGCCATGATGGGAAGAAACAACAACAACAACAACAACAAAAAACTTTAATGGGAAGAGGAAAAAAAAGTCAGACAAAGCCAGGTTCAGGAAAAGCAGCCATCTGCCTCAACCTGCTGGGGTGAGAGTGAGGATGAGGGGGGTGAGGGACAGCAGGATAGCAGTTGGAGAACAGACAATACAAACAGAACAATGAACACTTTGGAGGTCGGTGAGGCCAGAAACTGCAGATCAGAGACGTGTAGCTCCAGATCCAGAGACACCTGCAGCATTTCGGGCGAGGTTCTCTGGTCCGTGCACAGTTGCAGAGAAGATTGCAGATTTAAATCATCTGGTTGCGACACCAGGTCGTAAGAAATCCACACAGCTCTGCCATGTCAATCTCCTAAAGCCTTATCATCAGCGTGTTCCTGATGAGAGTTGTGGCAAGAGGGAAGTTGTGCATCCAACCCTCACTGTAATTCCTCCTGTACATGGGGGTGACGGTGTGCCAGAGCTGGATGACAGTTTGCTGTGTGGTCGGTTAAAAAACTCAGAGGCACTTGGTAAGCTGGATAGGCTTTTGACCCACCTGACCGATTCTATGTCCACAGTTACCCAGGTTTATTTGGTGATGTTGGGGGTGCAGCCAATTAGACAAAAGTTTTATCATATGTCATCGTCAAAAAGCATAAACACCTTGACGACATTGGTTATACGCTTGAAAACAACGTTGCAGTCAGTTTTATATAGGTCCATTTGGCTGGCATCTTCTATGTCTCTGGCTGCCACTAAGAGTTAATGGGAGGAGAGTCTTAATATTACTCTGACTGAACAACAGTGGAATTCGTCTTTATCGCTTGTTCACACGTCATCTATTTGCGCTCGTCATAGATTAATTCAATGTAAGGTGTTTTTCAGAGTCCATTTCACCAATGCCAGGCTGGCAAGGATTTACCCCTCAATCAGCGATTCTTGTAACAGATGTAACATGTACATATGTTTTGGTCATGCTCCAAACTTGGCCCATACTGGTCATATATTTTTGATACATTGAGTGGAGCCTATGGTTGTACCATTGTTTCTAATTCATTATCTGCAGTTTTTGGTGTTCCCCCTGTTACAGGCTTGCCAAATGCACCTAAGCGGGCTTTGGCTTTCACTACTCTCCTTGCCCGCAGTCTGATTTTACTAAATTGGAAGCTCCCCCATTCCCCTTCACATGTGCGCTGGATTCGAGAGGTGTTGTATAATTTGAAGCTGGAGAAATTAAGATTTACTATAAATGGCTCAGTAAGGAAGTTTCATGACACATGGGATCCTTTGATGCAATATATTTCTTTCTTAAATGTGGATCTGGAGGATGAGTAGAGTTTAAATTTTTCCCCCCCTTTTTTTTTCTTTCTTTTTATCTCAGCGTGTGTTTTGTTTTTTATTTTGTTTTTTTGTATTTATTTTTTATTTTACCTTTATTTTGTATATAATTTGTATGGTTGAGTGTATGTTTGGCCTTTTGGGTGGGACCAAGTCCGATCTGCCAAATTTGTTAGTAAATTTGACCCGTTAAAGGGGTACTGGCAGGTCCCTTTGTCCAAGCATGCGCAGGAGATCTCCTCATTTATTACTCCATCCCGCCTCTATTCTTATTCAGTGATGCCTTTCAGGCTGAAAAATCCCCCTGTCACGTTTTAGCGGCTAATAAATAGAGTAGTTGCTGCTTTGGAAGGCTGCTCCGTTTATCTAGATGACTGATATGTGGAGTTCACAGGTGCAGCGCATCCAGGCCCTGTTTGAACGGCTCACAGAGGAACGGCTCACCATCAATCTGGCGAAATGTGACTTTGCTAAGGCGACGCTGACCTGCCTTGGCGAAGTAATGGGACAGGGCAGAGCGGCCCCTGTTCAAGCCAAGGTCACAGCAGTTGCAGAATACCCACAGTCCACCACAAAAAGGAACTCCAGCGGTTCCTGGGGTTGGTGGGTTATTACAGAAACTTCTGTAAAAAACGTTTCCACTGTGGTATTCCCTTTGACAGAGCTTCTCAAGGCCAGAGCAAAATTTGTTTGGTCTGGTGATTGTCAACAATATAAATTAATCATTATTCATTAATATAAAGTCTGTGCTTTGATAAACCGTTCATGCTTCAGGTTGATGTCAGCCAGGTAGGGGCAGGTGCCGTCCTGTTACAATAGGATGCAGGGGGGTTGGTGAAGTAGGTTTGCTTCTTTTCTAAAAAGTTCAACACCTATCAAGCTCATTTCTCAGTGATTGAGAAGGAGACTTTAGCATTAATCTGGGCCCTGCAGCATTTCGAGGTGTATGTGGAGGGAGTAGCACCCTTAGTGGTGTACTCTGATCACAACCCCTTGACCCTTCTGCAGTCCATAAAGTGCCCAAAGCAAAGGTTAACTAGATGTTTTTTGTTTTTGTAAGGTTATAACTTGGAGATCAGGCACATTAAGGGAGCTGATAATGTTATGGCCGAAGCCTTGTCGCGCGCACCCCTCAGTATGTCATAAGTTATCTGTGCTGCTTTGTTTTGGTCTGCCCTTATACTCCCTGTTCACTTAATTTGTTTCTCAGGTACCAGGGTTGCTGGGAGCAGGTGAGGTAAGGTGTTGGTTGAACGTCTTGAACACACATTATGTTTGTGCAACACTGATGATGGTGATAGTTGTGGGTTATGAGTAGTTTTGCTGGGGCCAGACTTTATGGGGGTGGGATGTGACGGCCCCTGCTCTGTAGGTTGGTCTGATTAATGATAATCAGTGTCTTTCTATAGGCGGAGTTGCCCTGGTGGATGTAGGTGGTCTTGGCTGTCCGGGCGCTCGGGCCCAGCGTTCCTGGGGCTATAAAAGTCCAGCCTTCCTGGCATCTCTCTCTCTCTCATTCATTCTGCTCTGCCTGTGGCTGCGACCACACTGTGTTTGTATTTTGGTTTGGTTATTGCACCTACAGCATCCTCACAACACCGTGAACATGCATCCACATTCTCACCACTGAAACTACTGATGCTCACACTCCATGCGCTTTCATTACGTTTATTTGCCAGCAGTTATTGTGTCTAGTCCCGTTTTTGTCACGGCCTATCACCTGAGTTATGACACTTCATCACCCCTCTTAAGATCAGTGTCTGGAGGAAATGGACAGAATGACAGAAAACAACACAACAATGAACATTTCAATGAACAAGCACAAGACCTCGGATGGGACACAGAGTTAGTGAGCCGTAATGGTGCTATCTAACTGCAGAAAAAGGAATTTAAGTTCTTAAAAATGTTTTTATTCATGTATCATGTCCACAGGCAGCTTAGCTTAGCTTAGCTTAGCATGCAGCTGATGATAGGAAAGCAGATCATTTAATAGATGAGATTCACAGTAAAACCAACAATATCAGTGTCATGAAGGTGTGAGAAACGAAAAAAGGAAGTAGAGGACAGAAGTTGCCTCACCAGGGTTCACCAGTTCTACTTTCCAGTTTCAACATGATGTCACACTGTCAGTCTGAGAGACAGTCATGGTGGTATTGACTGTAGTTTTTGACTCAACAGAGCACCTACACAAAAATGACATCAAGTACAACACAGTGGATAATTTGAGGAGAGGTGTGGACAGACAGTGCAACCCATCAGACAGGTTTTGTTAACAGCTCTCCAGCTAGATTTGGTCGAGTGATAAACTACTGGGCGACAGTTTACACACATTTTAATCTGGTCAAAAACTGCCTCCGTGTTTTTACATTACAGTCTCCTTTCTTGTTGTACGAACTTATGTCTAAAGCTTTTTCATTGTGGCACACAATCAAATGATAGATAGCGTCCACATTTTAGAGATATAAATGTATATCTATGTTTATGTGTGCTTGTATGAATATGTAGTAACAGGCTGCTATAAACTTTAATAACAAACCAGTCACTGGGCATGTTCTGTACAACCTCATTGTTCTATAAGAATAAACTATCATCACTGTTTCATCACCATTGTTTTGTTTACCTGACTGTGTCTGACCACTTCTGTGTCTTTTCTAACATCAGCAGAGGAAACGCTATCTTAGTTCTGGAGTGGCTGCAGATTTTACAGAGCAGAGAGAGAGAGTTCTGGTTGGATGTCCAGGTGGGACAAAAACTATGAGCTTTAAAATCCTCATCTGTTGTGTGTTTAGAGGCAGAGTATGGTTGAAGAACTCGTGATTGATTTGCTTCTAAAACTGTCCCAAGTTGAAGTGACTGATGTCTGATTGATAACTGATCAGATCCATAAAACTCAACTATAATAATTAAAAGCTGATTTTGTATTAGCGAACATCAGAGATGATCATGTGTAGAGCTGCAAGCGGCATCTAATCAACTGGTGTTTTTAAAAAGTGATGATTGACTTCCGGTTTGAGTCAGTGTGAAATGAAAAAACGTGACCACTGAATGTTTCCAGGTAAGTAAATATAGAAAAGAAGAGTCCACATGCTAAGAGCTTTTTAACAGTTTAAATTGTTTACGGTTTACCTCACAGGCTGATTTGAATCTTATTCACTGGTACTGATCAGTTACTGAGTGTAGCAGTGAACAAGATATAAACCTACTTGCTACAAAACCCAACATGGCAGCCGAGATGTATTTATAGTCGTCTGATTGGATGTTGGTCACTTCATGGTGTCCACTTGTCTTCTGTGGACATTCCCATGTGTCACAGTCTCCCAGGAAAACCCGGCTGCCATAGTGTTCTTACATTTTTATGAGCTTTAGTTTTCATACGAGCCTGTTGGGTTTGTTTAGTCTGAGGATGTTCCTTGGAACTGTAGCTAACAGTTTCTTGAATTCTTGTGTTTTGAGGTGGAAAGAACCTGCGGAGCCCAGAGTCAAGAGGAAACATCCTGCAGTACCACTTTCAGCCACATCACACAGTCAATGGGCTGCTGGCGCTGTTTCTACATTTAAGTGTTTACTCAAATAGTTTTTTAAAAATTCATAAAAATTTCAATTAAACTATTTTAATTACTAAAGTAGCACATGATTAATATAGGAGTAAAAGTTACAAATACAAGTGTCCTGCTGTAAAACATTAAGTTGCTTTTAATTATGTTGTTTGGGTCACATTTCAATTGAACACTGCATTCTCCTCAATGAGCATCTCAGGCTGTTACAACAGAAGAGCTCCATATGGACTTTCTCCTTCTAATTTTTGAAAATGGTTTTAACAAGTTTGTAAAGGTCGTTACACATCAGTAACTACCTGTGGAATAGGCTCTGGATTGGTCTGAAGGTAGAGCAGATTGAAGATACAGAGTCAAATACATAGTTGGGTCTCAAACTCTGATGCTGACCCAGGACTTGTTCAGTCTTCACGAGAAATAAAACGCAACCACCAATACTGACAGTAAACAAATTTATTTTGTCATCTGCATTTACAGCTGGAATTCTGGGAATTCAAACACGACGTCTTTGCCTGTGAGCTTCTTGTAGACACCAGAGAAGGTCTCCACCTGAAACACAACAGCAGACAAACAATTTAGACTCGGGCTGCAGCTGAACACCTTCATACTTTTATTCCTACATGCACAGACTTCTTGTATTCTGTACAGTTGGTGCAGTCTTCCATATTCTGTTGAGAACCACAAGAATCTAGCATTGGTCACTTGACAATTTGTGCACTGCATGGTTTAGCTCCCCAGTAACGGCCCCAAGGGACTCTGGGAAGATGTAGGAATATGCAGGACGCTCGTCCTCACCAGCCACAAACCGGGGACAGAGCTTAGTGTCTGACGATGTGGAACGGGACTGTACGTCTCGGCTCACAGCTACGCTCCCATACGCCACCAGGACAGAGCCAGGAGAGCAACTCGCTGGATGTCCACGTCGGAGAAAAACTAGCAGATTTGTAAAACCTTGTGTGTTTTGGTTTCAGAGGGCAATCATGGTTCTAGATCTTATCTGATTCTTCTGCTTCCAAAACTGTCACAAGTTTAATTAAATCATGTCTGACTGATAACTGACAGTTGATCAGATCCATGAAACAAGACAATACTCATTACAACATGATTTTTTCTTACTTTATATCATGCGTACAGTTGCAACAATTCATTATTCCAGTAGTCAATCAAGTCAGCTCTCAATGAAAAATGTGAACCGTCAGATGGTTCCAAGTGTAAAAACATGCTGATTTCCAAGGCCTTACATTATGGCTCTCCTGATAAGTTAAACTAAATGACATCACATCAGACCTGAGAATATTCTGACAAAAGTTTTTCAAATGCATTAACAACCCATTTAAATACCACCTAAACAATAGTTTCTCATTATCTGAATATCTCGCCACATCCTCTGCACCCTTTTGAGAACTTACTTTGTGTTCCACGTTGTTCTGCTGCGCCTTGTCCAGGTGGACCTTGATGAGCCTGCTGCTGTCCAGTTTGACTCTAATCCTCTTACCCACGATCTCACTGGGGAACACCAGGTCCTCCAAGATGGCGTCATGGACCGCAGTCAGAGTACGGCTGAGAAAAGAATCAAATACATTAACACGAAACACTCAGGCAGCCTAAAGAAATAAACAACTGGGATCTGTGCTTCAACGATTCCTTGACACAACCAGCTGACTGGTTGTTACAGTCAATAAAACTTAGTAGCTCCAGTAGTGAACAACTTCATTCTTTCCAAAAATGCCAAACACTTGCTGCAATTACATTTAATGATTGTCCCAAGCCCAGGCTCCTTTTAAATGTTTTTAGCTGTCAATCTAAATCTGTTCTTCATCAGGTAGCAATAATGTGAGTAAAGGACTCCTATTTTCATTACTTTAATTATGACAATGAAAATGTAAAACAAGCAATCGTTTTACAAGTCTGTAAACAGTTTGTGCACTGCATGGTTTAGCTCCCCAGTAACGGCCCCAAAGGACTCTGGGAAGATGTAGGAATATGCAGGACGCTCGTCCTCACCAGCCAGAAGCCAGGGACAGAGCTTTGTGTCCGACGATGTGGAACGGGACTGTACGTCTCGGCTCAGAGCTACGCTCCCATACGCCACCAGGACAGAGCCAGGAGAGCAACTCGCTGGATGTCCACGTCGGACATAAACCGAGTTCATCATTATGATTTTAAATTGACAGATTAATTTTGTCTATTGGCTAATGATTTTCACCTCTTTCACAAAAAAAGCACAGACACTTTAAAATGATAAAAATCCTTTCTCAAAATACTAAAATGTTTAATCTGCTCACGTCTTCAGCAGTCAGGTTTGATTTTCGATCTTTAAAAAAAACATTTGGACTACAATGTTGTAACTAGCAGCTATTCCCGAATGACGCAGAAGAGAATGCAACAGACCGACTAAATATTAAATATCAACTGAGTGATAACTGTGATGACCCCAGGGTTGACCCTATCCTGTATGCTGTAGGTCAGGGGTGTCAAACTGCGGTCCTCAAGGGCCACAATCCAGCATGTTTTAGATGTGTCCCTCTTCCAACACGCCTGATTCACATGATCAGGATCGTTATCAGGCTTCTGCAGAGCTTGATGATGAGCTGATCATGTGAATCAGGTGTGTTGGAAGAGGGAGACATCTAAAACATGCTGGATTGTGGCCCTCGAGGACCGGATGTTGACACCCCTGCTGTAGGTTGTTTTCCCCGTTGTTTCAGGAGGTTGATGGGTGGAGCTGAGGCATTAGCAGTGATGCTGCACACCTGAGTAGGAGGGACTCAGAGGCTATAAATTAGACCTGTAGGAGCTTCTCACTCTCTTCTCCTGGCCTACTGACAGACGTCACTATTTAGTTGTTTCTTTTTGGTTTTCTACATTTACACACATCTTTCACTCACACAGACAATGCAGACACACTGATTGACTGGTAACATATCTACTGCATTATTTACTTATTTTTCTGCATTAAATATGGTCTCATTTGCAGACTATGCGTGGTCTTCCTCTGTCACACTCTTTGAGCCAGGCTGTGACATAATGTAGTAATAAGAGCTAAAACCACTGGCAAGAACTTTGGTTATTAATCATGTAAGACATTTTCTGGCTGCAGCTTCTCTATTTTGATTATTTGCTACCGTGTATACACAGAATATCTTCAGATTTCAGGCTCTTGGTCACATAAAACCAGAACTCTGAATAAAGGCTTCTCCTTGTGGCTTTAGAAAATGTTATGGTTCATTTTCACCACTCTATCTTACCCAGGAATGGTGACAAAAACCTGTTTTGATTTTTTTTATTGTGTGAGTAATTGGTCTGCCACAAATATTCCACAGAGCCAATTCATAGCAAAACAAACCTGTTAACGATTCTTCCCATTAGTTAATCCAGTAAAACACATGCAACAAATTAAGGATCTTCATCACACCAATTAAAAAAACACTGTAAATTTTTAAGTATTGTTACTAACTTATCAATGTGCCTACTGGTGATTTTCCTGAATGAAGCAACTGTTTAGTTCAGGATGCCAAATAGATGCACAACACAGTTCTACGAGGCCAAAATTCACAATTCATTTAAAATCAGTATCCTGTTGCAGCTCAGAGCTACAAAACCATCTTAAAGGACTTAATTTAGACAACTTGAGATGCCAGAGCAGCAGGACAAAACCATAACATTCATTTCACTACCGCAAAATGTCCAAAGACAGCAATTATCTACACTGAGAAGCTTGAAACACTATTTGGCATTAAAATGATGAGATATTTTCATGGATAAATCTGTTTAGTAAAATTAAAATGAAGGCCAACAGTCTCCACTCACCTCCTGGGACGCTTCTGCTTATTCTTTGTGCGGCTTTTCCTGGTGGGTTTGGGCAGAATTCTCCTCTGAAAGTCAACATCGTCATTTCGTTATTCTCTCATCAGGATTCACAGACAAAAGACAACTGCAACTCAGATAAACATGAAGAGACACTGCAAGTCTGACTAACATTCTCAGTCCCGGCTAGATACGATCAGACAGCTTCAGTGTCAAAACTCAGTTCAATTTGCTTTACAAAACTATTCATGAAAGTTGAAAATGTAAATGTTTCTCAGTTTGTCACTTTTCTCATGGCTAAATTCTAAGGAAACGGGGTACTCACATTGCCCAAGTATAAAATGTAGGAATTTCAGTGTCACCCCTATAAGTTTAACCCCGATGTCAAATATTGTGCACTGCATGGTTTAGCTCCCCAGTAATGGCCCCAAAGGACTCTGGGAAGATGTAGGAATATGCAGGACGCTCGTCCTCACCAGCCAGAAGCCGGGGACAGAGCTTTGTGTCCGACGATGTGGAACGGGACTGTACGTCTCGGCTCACAGCTACGCTCCCATACGCCACCAGGACAGAGCCAGGAGAGCAACTCGCTGGATGTCCACGTCGGACAAATGCACAGCAGATTCCACTACTTATTGCACCAGGTTTAAAATCTGCAATGACAACTTTACCTGCCAAAGTTTTTTTCTTGGTTAAATAATACCCTTCAGTGTTATTGCTCTGCATCACTGCTGTGAAAACAACTACCACAATGTCAACATTACAGAAAGCCACAAAATTACTTGGTAACAATATCTTTAACAATCTAGTGGAGTCTGACATAAAAAGTTTTGTGATCTTAAGATGTAGGAGAAATTGTTTTCAGCCTATTTTTACCTCCTTGAAATCCGAGTAATCTGCAAGTTAGCTCTTTAGAATGGCTACCAACAGGTTACTAGATTCCCAAAGGGACGTACTCTCTGCATTATCCCTACATGACTGACTACTGATTAGAAGAGTTAGAGAACAAGCCCAAATGTTACGACCGGTTGTAGAAACAGCTTCCATTACCATTATAAAAAGGAACAACAGCTCTTACAACCCATATTCTCATCTGAATCCCTGTGCAACAATTCAGAGGAGGTCATCGACTCTTAGCTTATCCTTAAAACACATGGGGACTGTTAAACAAGCCTGTATGACTCTCTCCATTCAAGACTTAATCCACCCCTATCCAGAATAAGTGGCAGACATCATTCTCACCTGTGCGATGAAGACCACGTGCTTTCCGCTGAACTTCTTTTCCAGCTCCCTCACCAGACGCACCTGAATCTTCTGGAAGGACTTCAGCTGAGGAACAGGAACAAAGATGATGATGGCTTTCCTGCTGCCACCAACTTCGATTTCCTGAAATAAAGCAGAGAAAATGAATATCTTGGGGAGGACAACCTCTGCATACTGTCTCCGCAAATCAAAAACATGAATTAAATCCCAGGATTATCTGTCAGCTCTCCAGGAAACCAGACATTTTCACAATCATTTAAGTGTTCTAAATGTGTCACTGGCAAACAACAATTAGCTTTAAGATAAAGTAGGAAAAGTTACCACAATATAAGTATTACAACATAAAACACCAGGATGGATCAATAAATGTGCACTGCATGGTTTAGCTCCCCAGTAACGGCCCCAAGGGACTCTAGGAAGATGTAGGAATATGCAGGACGCTCGTCCTCACCAGCCAGAAGCCGGGGACAGAGCTTAGTGTCCGACGATGTGGAACGGGACTGTACGTCTCGGCTGACAGCTACGCTCCCATACGCCACCAGGACAGAGCCAGGAGAGCAACTCGCTGGATGTCCACGTCAGATTGGATGTAAAATTACACATTTTTACATATGCAGCAGCTTTTTAACACAGATTATTTAAAACACAAACTAGCAGCGGACCCAGCATCAAGCTAATTAAAAATAGTCAACACTTTCAGAACTTAAACTGACATATTGTTAAAACAAGAAGCGAGTGAGAAGCTTTTGCAGACTGATTTGTGTGAACTCCCACCTTTGCTGCAGTGATGTTCAGCTCTCTCAGCTGAGCCTTCAGATCAGAGTTCATCTCCAGCTCGAGCAGAGCCTGCAGACAGACATGTCACATCAGTATGGATAATCTGGATTTACAGTCTACAGTTCAGCGACTACATTTACATAGGCTGCAACAATTCATGTTATTGTCTGACTGGCTGAAGCTGCCTCTATTCAGTTCATATTTCTGCATACATGCAACTCAGAGCCTGATTGCCCACCTAAAAACTGTGACAATTCTGACAAAGCAAAAAGCCCAGAGTCATATGTTTGTAATGCGCTCAGCTATGCAGAAGATGACACTTTTTGTACACACACACATTTCAGCATTAAATGTCAAACCTGTCAAACACATTGAAAACGTGACTTACACATATATCTAAATTAAGATACTTTTCATGACCAATTAACATTTAATTGAATATCAAAATAAACTCAGCATAAAGTCAAGTTATGTAGTAGTTTGTATTTCTGGGTGAGCTACACCGTGTATTGTTTCACACTGCATCAAGTTCAGTGTGAAGTTCAGGATCAACACGTCACTCTTCAATTTTTTTTTGCTGCTTGATATAAAAAGAAACACCACACGGCTCTCATTTTCCAATACTATTCTACAAGAGAAGTCTCTCTGATTTAGTTTACGCCAATTTATTTTAATTTATAGAATTTGTAAACATGAGGGCTCCACATGTGCACAGCCAAAATGAGCGAAACACAGGAGAAAAACCCTGACAGAAAGATCTGGTCGCAAAAAGACATGCATCATCAGTAGTCTGGGAATCAGTTAACTACAGAAAGGATGACGTTGACCAAAATAAGTATGTTTGAGTGTGTCTGTATGTACACCTCACAGAAAAACGATATATCACATAAATATCAGTTTTTCCCATAATCATGCAGATCTAGTATGAATATTATATTACAATCCCCTGCACAAGAAGTTAATTTTATGTTGACATGTACATTGATTTCTCTAAGTATATTCTATTTCAGTATGACCAGTAGCAGGTGTACTCACACTCATGCAGCCTGAAAAGAAAACCCACAGTACAACATGGATTTAGCAATGAGAAACTTAAGTTTTCTTACCTGGGAGATCCCAGACTCGAACTCGTCTGGCTTTTCGCCATTAGGCTTGACTATTTTGGCGCTGGTACTGAACATGGCCTTTGTCTCTGCATGGGGAAAATAAAGACATGTGGGTTACAAACACTGGTAGCCAGTGGTCCTCATGCCTCACTTAGCTGATATGTATCCTAGAGGACCAGCCTGAACGGCGCTCAGCTAGATGCTAACCAAGTAGCCGGGAGCAACTAAGAACAGCCTTAATTGATAGAGGTAAGAGGCTGCTTGACAAATAATTGAGCAGGAAGACCAAACACACAACTTCAGCCACAAAATAAACGCCTGGACTCTCAGCTTCTACAGACAAACCGCGCAAATCAGAGTCAGGTTAAGTTATAGGGAATGTTAACTGGCTAATGTAACCTAGCCTGCTGTCATTATTCCTACCATGGCTTGACTGTTAAACTGGCAGTGGCTACCGGCAGTAACTACTTTAATTTCCCAAAAAACGACCAACTAATAAACAGAGCTTCACATATTTAGTCTGTGTCTTCTCTTGTCGCTACCGTAGCCGCTAACTGAACACATGCACGGCCTGCAAGCTACTCCCCATTACCAGAACCCATTCACCAGAGCCACTCTACTACGCTGTAATTTGGGATCTAAAAGTGCCATCCGTAGCTACAAATCACAAAATCTAAGGTATCAGACTCTTGGGATGCTTTGCCGTGCGTAACCTTTACGATTAAACAGCATTAAAGCACATTTTAGAAAGGAAAACCCAGTCCAGTGAAAAATAGCACGACTAACCTCTGTCAACGACGGCCAAGGAAGAGGCCGGAACATCGCGAGAGTTGCATTAATCCAATGGGAGCGATGCATTTTACCATCGCGAGAAGTGTGGGAGTCCAAGTTTGAGTCATAAGAAACATCGCGAGAGTTTTGTAGCAACATCAGACATGACAGAAGGTAACTGGCATTTAGCAAAAGTTGTTAGCGCTCCTTTTGGGTTTCTTTTACCATTTTCTTTTTATTAGCACCTTTCAGAATCAGCCTATTTACATTATAAAAAAACCTCCAGAGATGTTTTGCTCTTGTCATGTTTATTAGGAATACATTTTCGGCGGTTAGGTATTTTGCCGTTCACAGTACGCCAACAAAAGTAGCTAGTATTTAGCTAATCTGAGCATCTCTCTGCACCTGCGTACACATGTTGTTATGCTGAATTTACCGTTCACGTTTGGCTGTACTAGCAAAACACGCGTTGACCAGTCAGATTTAAGGACATGTCACTGTGTCTGAGTTAATGTTGCGATGATACCCGTCTCCGTTTCTCGGCAGTTTTTTGGCAGACAGTGATGTTTAGACTGACTGGTCTTTTCAGAGTAGTACGAAGGAGCCTTTGCAGCGCCGCTGACGACATGCCCAAGGGGAAATTTTTCTACGCAGTTAGGAAAGGAGTGAAACCGGGAGTCTACACTTCATGGTGAGGCTGTTAACACCTTCACATGTCAGCACATCTGTTAATAAGAAAATGCATTTCCTGTAGTGACATTTTAAGAGGGCACACGCCAAGCTCCATTCAGATAACTTGTGGTTTATTGACTTCTTTAGCTATGTCAAACAGCACTAATATACTGTTCAGTTTGGCATGGAAGCAACACATTAGCAACTGCTTATTTCAATAATCTTTCATTTTGTGCTGTTAAAATACACAACCATTTGCACAGTAAATGATTAAACCCCTAAAACCTCATTTCTCTGTATCAAAGCTACACATTTAAAAGTTTTTCCCATATAAACAATCCCTCCATGCCTTAAAATGGCTTAGAATCTAAGCCCGCACATACTCTAATGTGCAGCTCTATGAAGTCTCGGCCTCTATCTCCACACACCCATCCCCATTCACTGCACCTCGAGCACACCTGAGGCTCATTTTTTCTATTTTGAGCTTCCTCGTCTCCTCTGTCCTCCTGCCTGTGATCTGAAAATCGATCTTTGCACGCCACCCTGAAGTATGTGTCAATTCAGTAAGTCTATCTGGAGGCTTGGGGAGAGAGAGAGGAGACTTTTTGGTGGAGCTATGAGCGAGACACAAGTGTGTCCTCATTGAATCCTTTGCAGAAGTCTTTTCTGAAGAGGTAGAAAGCCCCTCTCTGCAAGTTGACAGGATTGGTCCTTGTGGTTTGTTACATATGCAACCCTGGAAATCTGAATCCATGCTTTCAAGGGTATTATTTGTACACTGCAGTTTCAAGGTGGAAACGCTTAGCCATGGCATTGACTGCTTATTCCACTCAAGATATGTCTTCTAGGATATAAAAAATCATCATATCAACTTGTTACCAGGGTAAAACATATAATTTCAACAGGAGGGAGTCTTTAACCACTTGTATAGCATGACATCATGGCATGACAACATATTTTTGGAACAATTTGATGGCATGCCATATTTATCAAAAGGTCTTACTCATCTTTTAAAGGTCTTAAGATATGCTCTGTAATTTTGCTAAAAACTGTGAAAAATGAACAGTCTTTATGTGAGATTTAGTGTACCAAACTCAGTTTTATTTGAAAATATAAAAGGCAAACTAAACAAAAAGAGCAAATGATTTAGAATGCAGTGGTGTTCAGCTGAGTATGCATGTGATGGAGATGCCACCCCACTTTTGACATGAAGTAGAGAATACACAGTTTAAGCTTTGGGAAACTGCAGGATTGTGAGTAACACATGAATAGGATTCCTAGTAAGAAGTGCTGAACACCATGATCATTATTTTCCCATCCTTCCCTGACTATTTAGGGATGAATGTAAGAGCCAAGTGGACAAGTTTCCGGCTGCAGCTTACAAGAAGTTTGCATCAGAGCGAGATGCCTGGGCCTTTGTCAGAGGAGTGGAGCCTTCTTCTGCTTCAGAGGTCAATAAAGGTAGGATGCTCCTAACAGACATGAAGATTTTTATTATTGCACTGCTGAAATAATAATTTCCAGAGGTTGTGAAAGATCAGTCCTGGAGCAGGCAATGATCTAATTATCCTAAAATTGAACTGGCTGTTAGTATTGATTTGAGCAGCAAATTAATCTGGTCAGAGTGTAACTGGGAAAGACGCTGAATGCAGTAATACATAGTCACATATCATACATTTGTAAAAAAGACAGGAACTGCACAATGGCAGTATAGAAGATTTCTTTAAGTTGTTGAGATTGCTTTAAGTAGTTTTGTATTTTAGTAATTCGGGGTGTAGGGTCGCACGTCTCTCTGCTTCCTAAACGAGGCCCCGAACCACTGGAGTACATCCGTCTTGGCAAGAAGAGATGTCTCTCAGAGGACGAGCCAGAACAGCATCCCAAACGAGTCAAACAGTCAGAAAGCTCATCATCAGAAAACACGGACGGATTCACATATATGGGTAAGACAGTCAAACGTCTGTCGAACTGAGATTAGTATCCTAATTTGTTTTAATGTCGGGGTTTGACTCTGTTTTAAATTTTCTTTTAAAACGTAGACATCTTTAATAGAATGTGGCTAAATAACCTATAAACTAATTGCATCTCACATACTGTTGTATGTTAAAGTTAAAATGGAGAAAATAAAGACAGTGCTAAAACTCCAGTTTCTGCACTGTTGTGGCCATTGGTGTCACTCAGACCTGTCCTCCCTCTGACCAGGTGATGCTGTGGTTGTTTACACCGACGGCTGCTGCTCAGCCAACGGACAGAGTAAAGCCCGAGCTGGCATCGGCGTGTACTGGGGCCACAACCATCCACTGTGAGAAAACACATGTTCAAATTGCTGAAGGGCACCTTATTATACTGCTTTCAAAATGAATTCCAATATAATTAATGCTCCATAATAAAAAATGAAATCAATAAATGCAGCAGTTGTGAAATTTGTTGCTACTTGTCCTGCAGAAATGTCGCAGAGCGGCTGCACGGAAGACAGACCAACCAACGTGCAGAGTTACAAGTTAGTAATCTCATGTGTGTCTGTCTCAGAAATCACATTCAAAGCACTAAATTCATTTCTATAAATAAAAGTATACACATTTTTTGCAAGCTTCAAGTCTTGAGTTGTCAATTACCTGTTGTCACTATTCTGACCAGGCAGCCTGCAAAGCGCTGGAACAGGCCAAAGAGAATAACATTAAGAAGTTGGTTCTCTACACTGACAGCAAATTTACGATCAACGGTGAGTCATATAAAACGGTTCAAAATTTCAGTCAAGTCAACAAGCTGTGCTCATCCTCAACCACGTGTCAAGGTCAAGCTAAGACAATGAATTGTTGAGTTTGATGTTTGTGGTGTTTGCTGCAGGCGTGACCAGCTGGGTGAAGAACTGGAAGCTGAACGGCTGGAGGTTGAAATCTGGAGGTCAGATCACCAACAAAGAAGACTTTGTCAAGCTGGACAGATTGAACGCGCAGCTGGAGGTGGTCTGGGTAAATATGAGTTCACTGTTGAGTTCACCTTGAACCCAGAAACAGTTCCACATTGCTTACGTATAATTTCTTAAAAGAAATGATTCACCATGTTAAGTGCTCCTAAAGATCAGAAATGAAGTATACTACATGCGTTGTGACTTTAGTTTTACACCTTAAATGTTTGAGACAAAGTCAATCACTGAGACTCAATGTGTCCATCAGAAAAGAGGCCACAAGGGGGCACCATAGGCTCAGTCCTGAGTATGGATTGCACAGGGAATGAAAGTCTGCAAACCTGTTGAGAAAAAATACTTTCATGGGCAAAGTGAAATTGGAGTGGATTTTAAAGACTTACAGTGAATTAAGTAAAATAGTAAAATCCTTACAATGAGTATATTTCTCTTTTATTTTGCTGGTGGATCACTTAGATTTAGATTTGTGCTGCATAGAGTCAGCCTGAGGCAACAGTGTGTGAGGTATTTCTCAAATCAGTTAAATGTCTATAAAATGCTGGTTCTTCACAATTTACTATAGAACATGTTGGCAGAGTCAGTCATCCTGTATTGTTCAACAAAGAGACCTTGCAAAATTCAGTTCATTATCATGAGACTAGGAAGAAAACAATAGAATTTTTACATTTGAGAAGGTGGAGCCCGTGAAGTTTTGAACATTTTTTTTAGTATCAAATTTGACCAGAATGGTAGCCTGGCATTACCAGACTAATTGTGCAAATGCAGGTCTGGAATGTCCACGTGACATAAACAACGGCTGCAGACCAAACTGTCTCTGTACGTAATTAGAGAGACCTACAACCAATCAGAGCAACCAAACGTGTGACGTAGCACTCAAATATGAAAGTGTGGACACTCCTTTTTAGTTGTTGAGTCATGAGCTCTCAGATTCTTGTGGTTCCCAGACCACTAAAATAATGAATAAATTTTCTGAATTGTTGCTGAGTAACTTTCTGTTTTAGCTAAATTTATTAATTAAATATTTTAGCTCCACATTTAACCTGTACCAAACCGTTATTGCATGTGTGGCAAGCATTGCTTCACTCAGGCTTGTTGGTGGTTTTCTTTGCAGTGTCTCCCATTTTTTATTCACAGAATGTGAAACAAGCTTAGATCGGACTCAGAAATTATGGGAAAGCAAACAATAATTAGAGCGGTGTCTTCCTGAGGGGAGCAGACTTGTATAAGATATATAAGACAAATAGTAGATACAGAAAGGATTTCTGTGTTTACAACTAAACAACATTTCAAAATTAAATAAAAATCTCGACGTAGCACCATATCATTACATTTAGGTTAAACTGTACTCTTCAGCTGGCTGGAGCCAATAGTTTTTGTTGGATTTTCAGGCACTTTTTATTTTGCCAAGCCAAATATATTGTAGCTTTCAGAAAATAATATAAAATTTCAAGTTGCATTTATGACTTGGATGTCTGCATGGCTGCTGTTTACAAGATTAAAACACCAGCTGCTCAGGCTCAAGCAGATGACTTTACAGGTCATAAGATTTTTATTTTCAGTCTCACACTTCCTCTCCTTCCTCCTCGCCCTCCAGTTACATATTCCAGGTCACGCCGGGTACAGAGGCAACGAGGAGGCCGACAGACTGTCGAGAGAAGGAGCAGCGAAGCCTCTACAGCAGCAGCATGACGAAGAAGTCGAATAGCACTGAAGAGATCTGCTGCAGGACTGTTTGTTTATGCAGATTTTTGGTTTATCAGGCAGTTGACTGCTTTGATTTGGAGGTTTGTTTTTCCTCCGCAGCATATGTGTCTAAACTGAAACTCTGCGGGGGGAACGACTCCATGTGTTGGTGAGCTTTACTGTTAAATGTAGATTTTGTGTTTTTGCTTTGAATAAAGTTTTAAGTTTCAGCTGTAACCACCTGTTGTGGCTTGTGATGCAACATGAAACTAACAGTCAGTTACTGTGATGCTCCTTCTGAAGATTCTTTTTATTTATCGTTTTTTGAGAATAGGAGAGAACAAAATGAAGACAGAGGAGGGAAAGAGAACGGTGAAGAAGGGCATGGATAAGAGAAGATGAGGGTGCAGATTAAAAACGCAGGTGAGGTGAGGAAAGGTGAATTAAAAAAGAGGAAGAGGGTAAATGAGAAGGTCGATGAAAAGCAACACTTTAAATTGATCATTTAGACTAGTTGTAATGTTGTCAGCCGTCCAGCAGGAGGAGCTCCAGGTCGTTTTTCAAGCCCAGACAAAGACTTTTGAGGACTTGGGGTTCATTTAAGGATCTCCTTGAATGCGGGCTCACACATTTTGATAAAAATCGTTTAGAACATGTCATCGATCAGAGTATACTGTTTCCGTATTATCTGTAAGTTTATTACAGCCAATTCAAATGTGAAGGAAGGCAGATCTAGATCCGAATCCAGAAAATCTTGTCAGATCATTTAAGCTGAGATGCTGGAGCCTTCTACACCAGTGTTCACAGTCACATTAAACAATATTGCCCCTTTCTCTAGAGCTTTTCTAATGGACTGCTTATAGAAATATTTATTTCATTTATTCATGTTTCCATGATAGGAATGGAGACATACACAGTTAAATCTGAAACACAGACATATATCTATATACATCTTAAAGTGGAAAATACAGTTAATATTGTGGCAGATGAACCAGTTTAAAGCAACCTTCTTTACCAGTGAGACAATCATCAAATACTGGCAAGAGTCAACAAGGTTAAGACATTGTTCATTAAGTTGCTCCTTATATGACAAATGAATGTCTTGTGACAGATACAGAAGATGTAGAGTAGATGTGTGCAAAGACAATCATATGTTCAGGACAAGATTATGGCAGCAGGTTCAGTAAAGGAAAACTTTGTTGTAGCTTCCACAATTTACTAGACAGAGCAGGCGCATACATTGTGTGTGTATGATGACATCATGCAGACTCCAATGCCAACCAGTCTGGCAGAACATTTAAACAAATACTGACCCCTGAAGCACAGATGAAGAGATCAGTGTCAAAGTTTCCATAAGAAAGCATCTAAGTTGCCTGTTTCAACGTCTAGTTGTTACAGAGGAATATTTACCGTCCTACTGAAGTTAATGTGTCTATCCATCTGATAAATAAAAGTTCAATGTTTGCTTTCCTTTTAGCTCTGGCTTGGTCTCCACCATCTTGTGAGAAAAAAATATGTCTTTAGCTGCTACTATGATCATCAGCAAGTCGCCACTTTGTTTTTCATACGGTTGGTTTGTTGGGGCTTGCTTGATGTCCACAGCTGCCTGCTGCTGCTGGAAACAAGCAGCGACAGTCAAGCCAACTGCACAGCTGCACTCTTAAACTAAAACTATGAGGTGCAGATTTTCAACACCTTTCACAGCCATTTTAATGACTGATCAAATATTGCACATTTTTTTCTGTCCTACAATCGTTTTGAAACCAACAGATCTTTATTTTATAATCAAATGGAGTTCCCAAAGCCCCCCAAAAATGTCCTTCTTCTCTAATTTTCTTCTCCTTCCTCACTGTATGAGAATTTTTTCCTCACTTTCTCTGCTCACCCTGTTTACCTGATGTCCCACCTCTGCCTCCCTTCTTTCATTCTTGTCTCCCTCACTGCAGCAGACATGCAGCACTGTGCAGAAGTTTTAAACACTGAAAGTAAAGAGTGGATGCTTTCAAGTCATAACCCAGTCATATCAATGCTTGGTTTGCCCAGTTTTTAAGGTAGTTTGTAGGTTAGTAGTTTGGAGCATCTTGAAGAACTTTACACAGGTCTTCTGCGGATTTTATCTGCGTCTTATGTTTCTTTATGTTATCTCAGATTGACTCCATGATGTTGAGATCTAGACTCTGCGGGGTTAGGACCATCTGTTGCAGTGCTCCTTGGTCTCCTTGTGGCTAAAGATAGCTCTCTGTGACTCTGGCTGTGTGTTTGGGCTTGTTGTCATGCTGCAGGATGAGTTTGGGACCAATCGGACGCCTCCCAGACGTGATAAATCAGAATTGAAACATCTAAAGTGCCTAAAACTTTTGCACACAGTACATTTGTGAGGAAAGCTTTGTCTCTGCTGATGGCAACAGAGAGAAAGAGAAATTAGACTCACCCCTCTTCCCTCACTCCTTTTCTCCTCTCCCTCCTCCTCCGTCCTCCTGCAGCCGGTCGATTGGTCGGTGTCGATGTTGGAAACGGCAGGACGAAGGCTCGGGGTTCCTCGCGCTGACCCCGACCACTGCCTTGCGGCAAGCGTGGGGCGCCACGACCCCGCCGGAGGCAGTCCAGTCTGAGAGAGAGCGCCTCTGAAGGTCAAAGGTCATCCCGCAGCAGCTTCACCTCCTCGCTGGCTGAGACTCGTTAGCACTCCTCCTCAACGCACACATGCCTCCTCAGCAGACTGAGCTCTGGCATCGGTCCGCCGCTGCCCTGCTGGAGGGGAGGAAGACCAAGCAAACTGCAAAGAAACTTAACAAACCAGACATTAGAAACATCCTGCGCACACTTCACTTAGAGGTTTTGTCAATTTTTAGACCAACAGCATCTAAAATAAACCAGAATGTTCTGCCGGGGTTGAAGAACTCTCTGACACCACAAACCGTCTGACACTGAGCGGGGGATGTTCGCTAAAGTGCTCGGAGTGCTGATGGGGAAGAAAGAAAACTTAATGCAGACATTCAGCTGTTTGATAGAGAATAAGCCCAGACTATGCTGCTGTTGTAGCCGAGTCACTTAAGTCCCACGAAGTTGGAGGCATCTGAGTTACGGTCATGTTTGGTCACAGAGGTCAGGTCTTTGCTGCTGCTGCGGCCCTGCCTGACGTCATGTCCACATTGATGAGTTTGAGTCAAAGTTCCTTTGGGTCACAGCTAAGTCACGAAGCTTACGTTGAACTTACTGAGGTCATGCCCAAGTTGTTCAATCTGTGTACATAACCATGTCACAGAGTTCACGTCAAAGTCACTAAAGTCATGTCTGGAGTTGCTGAGGGCATGTCCGACTCTCTAGTGTCACGTTAGAGCTGCTGAGTTCATGTTAAAGTCCCGAGGCTCATATGCGAGTTGCTGAAACCATATCCACGTTGCTGAGTTTATGTCCGGAGTTGCTGATGTAATCTCTTAGCTACCGAGGTTGTAGTTGACATGCAGAGGTCAAGATTGATTCTCTGAGTTAATGTTCAAATTGATGGGGTCATATGTGCATCTATAGTTATGTTTATGGCATTGCTCATCACCAACACTCGACAACACGATGAATTATTTCTTCATCCAGTGACTGGTGCTTCCCTTCTTATTTGGCATCAAGGAGAAGTATAGCTCAGCACGGCATCGATGGAGGGGGGTACAGAAAGAGTCACGATCAAAGATGGTGAGATGAACAAAGTGGCATCTGTTTCCATGACAGCTGTCTGCATCCAGCTCTGAAACCAGCTCCCCCACCTCCTCCATTAGCAGCACAGAAAAACCTAAATGCACTGTAATTTTGAAGAATGGAGAATTTTTAGGGGGGTTAATTCAGTCGCCTACCACATAATTATCCAGTCTCTTTTTGCCATCTTCAGTGATAATGCACTCTATCCTCAAGCACCCACACCCACTTCCCATTCTTATAGCTGGCTGTGGTGTGTGTGTGTGTGTGGAAATAGCAAGATCCACATCTCAAATTTTATTATGAGAAAAGTGATCTAACATTCATGTTTAAAGGTCTGTGGAACTTCTAAACCGTTGGACCTTCCCAACCCGTTATTTATTCCTTGTTTTGGGAAGATCAAGTCTTAACAATCCTGTGTGTGTATATAATATTCATAATCATGCTGTCATGATAGGCTGTATTTGAATGGCATTACCTGTAGGTTTGTAAGCTATTATTTAGTTTGGAATTTGGTTGTCGGCGTCTTGCGAATGCTAATACATAGCGACCTGTCAATCACAGAGTAGCCCCACCCTGCAGCACACCCTGCTTGATTGGCTATTTTTCTCTAAATTGGACTATAATTTCAAAAATTAATATAATGCTGTATTCAAAAAGTCTTGGATCTAGCAAATGAGACCATAAACTCATTAGGAAAATGTTTACTGAGGTGACAGATCAATGAGAAGTACGATTATTTTCTCATAGACTTCTATACAGTCTGACTTGTTTTTGCAAACCAGAGAAGTTGCCCCTGTTGGTTTAAGGCACTTCCATGTTGGCTTCTCTTCTCAGACCCGGATGTTACATCAGTCTTTTACATAACATTTATAATTTTCTATTGGTGTATAATGATCACAAAATAAGAATCATGTTTCCATGCCCTTAGAATGAGCCCTTTAGATCTACAGAGGCAAACCTCTTCCACGGACCCTGCCATGTTGTACCACCATCTTTCCACAGGAGCCCAAAACAGACAAATCAAACGCTGGGTAAAGGCAGGGATTTTCACATCTTTAGTGGCGACTGTAACTTCTCTGACAGATTTAGAAGGGGAGGATGAAGTTAGGGGTATTCAGTTGGTTGCAGTCTGTGACCGCACAGCTAGATGCCACTAAATCCTACATACTGGGCCTTTAACTGGGGATCTGACCCTCCCAAACCCTCTCATACTCTTGAGTTTTCCTATGGACATTAGAGAGAAGAAAAGAAGCTCCTTATTCATTTTTTGGCTGCTAGTAGTAGCTAGTTGTTAGCAGCATGGCTGCCACTAAGAGCACGGTAACTGTCCAAAGCATGAAACACCCATGAGAATCTCAATTTGAATTACAAACCCAACTTCAATGTTACGATAAAGGCAGAATGGAACGGCTAGCTCTGTTAATAAGCAGGCAAGTTTTGCTTCTTACTCACAAGCTTCTGAGGTTCACTGTTGTTTTTCCTTGGGTTCTGTTACTCTTCCTCATCGCCTTCTTTACTTCTTCTGTTAGGAGAATGTTTTTATTTGGCTGGGTAGAGTTTCAGCTATTACTCTGGTTGTTTCTGGAGCAATTGAGCCGCCGTATTCAAACTCAGTGACATAGACAGAATAGCATAGTGAAAGTAAAGCTTTTAGGGAACCGAACCAAATGCAGATGGTGTCAGTATTCAATAGTCATTACATTGTGCAAACAAGATTTACTTCATATTGACAGGTTAAAGCAAAAAACTATTCTATTCTAATCTATTCTCACTTTAGATAAATCATTCCAGTTAGGAAAGCCATGTTATCCACTTTAACTTGTTTTCACAAATCAAACACCACAGCCGCTGTTTAGGTTTTTCTTCTCCAGTTAAATTTGAGTTAATCAGTAAAATCAGAAAATTCCAGAGGTCAGAGAGAATAAGAAAAACCCATCAACCCTATGCTCATTAAGAAACAACTGGATTTATCTTTAAACTACATATCAGTTTCTTGCCTTCTGCTATTTACTATTTCAAAATCTAAAATTCCAAAATTGAAACTTACCATAATAAACATTTTCGTTCTTTTGGCGAAATAACCCTTTAAGCCTTAAGCAACAAGCACATGGGCAGTTTGTGGGTACCTTTCACTGTTCTTAAGACATGTGGATGGATGAGGGTGTCGGACAGTCAGGTCAGTGAATGCACCATCGGCCTCAGTCAGACACTCTGATTCATTTCTTTTTTCTTATATTTACCAATCAGTGTATCAGCTCTTCACAGTTTGGCCAGTTCCTATCATCTGGGGCTTCATTATCTTCTCTCCCTGCGGATTTGCATTGTGGACAGATATGTATGAATCAATCTGTGCCCTCGTGAAAAGTTTGGCATGGTCTGCGGCCCCACAGCCATGTCTGCGTTTCTAAAGTTTCACTCCAAAATGAGATTTCCAGCATCTGAAAATCATAACGCCTACTCTGATTAAAAAAATAAAAAACTCTGGCATGAAAGTAAAACTCATTATGGAAATACATTGAACTTATTGACTATTCATGGGATTTGCCTGCAAACGACTAGTTTCCAGGATGTTGTCTGTGTTGTTAAAATCCAAAGAGGTGAAGTTTGTCATGTGTTTGAATCATTTAGTAATTTTTGTTTAGTTACAGTCTGACTCATATTACACATCTGACTCTTTATTAAAGCATAAGTCTGGCCATGTTCCACATTTTTTATTGCCCTTCGAATTATATGAAAAACCCAAACCAATGATGAATGTATCCAACTAACAAGTATTGTGTGTGTCCAAACTCTAATATATTTTACTCCTCTGTGCCACTGAGCCTCATTGTTGTCCAAAAACTATTAGTAAAGCACACTAATGAGTCACACTGTAGCAGAGGGTGACATGTTCCTTCATTAATAAATAAATAAATTATCATGGACACACAGTGAAGTTTATTTTAACTAAGTCCCACATACACAGTCCCACTGCCACAATTACTTACTTGTGAACCAATTATCCATCCATCCATCCATTATCTATACACCACTTTATCCTCTGCAGGGTCGCAGGGGGGCTGGAGCCTATCCCAGCCAACTCGAACGAAGGCAAGGGACACTCTGGACAGGTCGCCAGTCTATCACGGGGCTACACATAGAGACAGACAACCAAGAACACTCTCATTCACACCTACAGACAATTTAGAATCATCAATTAACCTCAGCATGTTTTTGGATTGTGGGAGGAAGCCAGAGTACCCTGTGAGAACCCACGCATGCACAGAGAGAACATGCAAAGAAAGATCCCAGGCGTCCTAAGCGGGACGTGAACTGGGGATCTTCTAGCTGTGGGGCAACGCTGCTAACCACCGGGCCACCGTGCAGCCCCGAACCAACAAATCATTAATCTCCATAATAGTCGAATAGTCCAGAACAAATTTCCTCATGTCTGAGTAATGTTGGTAGAGATTCAGAATAGTAACTTCACTTTTAAAAATTTGTTGGTAAGGATTTGTTTGTAGAAGAACTGAACACCTCTTGAAGTAAGTCCACAAAGAGTTTGCGTGGAAACCTCTGTGGACGTCCATGTGCAGCCCACAATTTTTCTTGGCATGGCAAATGGCACTGCAAAACCGTGCATGTTCAGCAGCGCAGTGCATGCGTGGAATGCGTGTAGATACAACCCACTGCACATGTATGGAGTGGAATCCTCCCAGCAGACGAAAGAATTCTAAAGCCTTGATTATAATATATCTGTGTGGACACATACACGGACCGCTGTGGACATTATTACTCTACTACTGTTCTAGTCTGCTGGAGTCCACTTGAATGACTCTGTTCCATACATGCAGAGTAGGTCATATCTACATGTTTTGCGCATGCTGTGTGCATGTGTACTACTGCCCTCATAGCATAGGCACAGACAGGTCTGCACATGCTCTTACTGACTTATTGAGATGATGACACTTGTGTCACTTAGACCCTAGTGGACCCTTATATCCTCATGGATGCAAAAAGTATACCACTGGCCTAACGTCTTGTTTCCGCACAGCTTTGTTTGGTGTCCATAATTGCATATAATATTCTATGTTGTCTGGTAGCCACAGGAGAGAGGCTAATTTTTAGTTTTTATGGAATAGTCACATGAACAAACAGAACCAATGATGCACAGAAATAAATAAGCATAGAGGTTAAACTGCTGGGTGTGAAGCCAGTTTCGTGAAATTTACAAGACATATCCATCCATCCATTATCTATACACTGCTTAATCCTCTGTAGGGTCGCGGGGGGACTGGAGTCTATGCCAGCCAACTTGGGCGAAGGTAGGGGACACCCTGGACAGGTCACCAGCCTATCGCAAGGCTTACAAGACATATAAAGCACCATTGTTGTGTATATGTATGTACATTACACAGCTAGCATGTGAAACAGAAAACTAGTTTCTGTTTTGTTTTCCATTTGCACAATTAGACACCATCAAGTAGCTGAATAGCCTGTTAGCTAACTTGTCTCGCCCTGTGTGGTCTCCCCGAAATCCACTGCAAAAATTCATATTTTTTAACACGCTCAAGCCAAAATTCTGGATCATTTTCCAATCACATTTTAGATCATGTTCTGGTTGACCTGCATACGCTCATAAAGAAAAAATAAAAAGGGTCATCAATGTAATTGTAGCTGCAGCTGGTCATCCAGTCACAATATTATACAAAAGGCATCTCCATTTCATTTCTGCTGTTTCTACTTCCACTTGGCATTTAGTTCACCCTTGTACACAATGCTGTTCAAAAAAAAGTTATTGTAGAGTGAAAGAGCGACTCAGTTAGCAGAATTTTAGCTCATTAGCTTACCCTGGCCGCTAATAGCACAATAAATTCACACTTAATTCTCAAACTGTTTGTACCATCGTCCCCTATGTCACAACTGTCTGTAAACCTTGGTGTTATTTCTTTTATTCCATCAGAAAAGGTTTAATAAAAGTAAATGGCTAGTAAACAGCTAATAAGCTCCTATGACGGCTCCATCTGTTTTTGACTTCTGCTGTTTCTCCATCCTCTCAAAAGCCCACACTGTCAAAATGTTGCCAAAGCTCAGCAAAGTTTAACTACACAGAAAGTTCACACTGATTATTTTTCCTTCCTTCATTCACATCCTTTATTTGTACTGATTCTACTGCAGTGAATTGATTTCACAGGGAAATTTTGCAGTTTTAAACCCTGGCATGTCTCGGCCTTTATAAGGACACCTGAGCAGAACAGAGCCATCAGTAATGTTGTTAGTAACACCGGTGCTTCTCCTACTGCAACGTGTCCATATGTCTGCTGTGAGACCCCACTGGAAACAGTTTGGTGACTATCCACTGCTTGTTTTGGTCTGTAGAAAAGTACAGGTCCCTTTCAGAACCGCGCAGACCTCAGCCCGGCTGAGGTGAGGCCAAGGTCGTCAGGGTGGAGGTGCTGCAGTGCCATCCATCAGCTGCCAGAGCTCTAATTATGCAGCAGAGTCCTAACCAAGCGTGAGATGTCATTACACAGATGGAGCTCCAGAGGAGAGAGTGAGTCTGCATCTGTTTGTCTGAGTCTGTCAGTCTACATCAGTGTTCATCTTTGTGTGTGTGTGTGTGTACATTCATTGTGTGAGGATAGAAGAGCTGGAAACAGTCATGTCTATAATATTATTTATGTGTGAACATAAACACAGATGCTTCCAGCTGTGAGATGCCATATGATAATCTGTGATTTGCTTTCAAATGTCACCTAAAAATGTGTAGCATGATGGATGAATTTACTTCTAGATTATTTAGTGCACAGTAAATACTCTGCTCAACCAGGTTGTGTTGGCAGTGTGCAGGTGGCAGCATTAAAATGGTGACAAGAAGTATTGTTCGGCAAATGCAAATTGCTTTCAGAGTCAGACCTGACCGACAGCAAAGTTAAGTCAACAGCAGTGATTAGCTTGCTAACAAAGCAGCTTTACGACCCCCTCCGGTGTAAATCAAGTTACTTTTTTTTAGCTTGTTAACATGTCCATATGGTGCTTTTTATATACTGGAAGACACATCATGAGCGAAATAAGCCGTTAACATCATGGCTGAGCTTTTCTGCCTTAAAACTGCAGCGTACAGGTGACGGCCTCCAAGACACCGACTTCCAGGGTTTCAAATGTAACAGATCTAAGGAGCCTGTTAACCTGCAAGGGGAGACTTTCTGTATCATTATCCTTCTTTAGAATTCTTGTCTGATTCAACATGTATGGCTGAATTACTCAAATGTTACATCCTGCCATTATGTTGCGTAAAGTAGCATTTGCAGTGTATGAGCAGAGTTGTCGGTGAGCTGGTGTGCTTGAGCTGCAGTGAGTAGCAGAGGGGTGGCGGTAGAGGGGGGAACTTCATAGATCTGCACATTTTAAAGGAGCGAACTATGTAGAGTTACTCTAAGCCATTATAAGGCAGGACGGCATGTATAATTTTGATAAAGAAAGGCATTTCAAGGGTTTAATTATTGACTGACAAAGGAATTTAATGGATTGATTTGATACAAGTGATGCCCTGTGGTGCAGGCTGCCTCCTGTTTCCAAGCTAAAATATGAATTTTCTGTCAGTGTACTAAGAAAAGTGTAGACAAGTGCTTCCCAACCGTTTTGTCTAAAATGACTTTGTGACCAATTCGTCTAAATATATTCAATTCTTTCACTTGTTTTATAAAGTAAAGTGAAAAGTAAAACTGCTATAATTTATGTAGCACAAATATTTCCCCCTTCTTTCCTCCTCTGTGAATCATTTCCTAAGAGAGCCCTTGAAACCTAATCCGGAAAAACATCAAAGCTCCAACACTTAACCAAAAGACAACTGCACTCACCGTCTGAAGCAGCTATATTTTGTGTCCAAATACTTTTACCATGTACCTGTTGTGAGTTTGAATAATTATCCAGCATGTGTGATTGTTTAAAAATGACAGCTTTTAAGTGGCGCTTAGCTGCCGATGACAAAAAGTCATTACAGTCACAGCTTTACTTCATTCATTAAGATAATTTTATGGTTATTAATGCCCTTCATGAATTCCAAAACAAGCTGGTCAACAGGAGCAGACAGCAGATGTACATATTGTGTAAAGGGTCAGGAACAGGAATGTCTTTGGTAAAACACAATGGCGAGTGGTTGCTCATTCTGCAGAGGTTCTAGCCTACCATTTGGAGAGTTCAAACCTCTGAACTGTGAGCTATGAATAGTTTGCATCTGACATGGTACAGAAAAAGAGCAAAACACTCAAGTATTAATCTGTGGTTAAGATAAGTCAATGGGTATGTTTTTTATTTTATTTTGGTCACAGATTGGGACGTTCATGAGGAACAGGAACTACACACTCATGTCCACTTCTCTCCCTGCACAGAACAGTCCTTTTCATTCTTCTGCTTCTCTCAATAGACATATGACGTGAAGTGCTTCCTTCATCAAGTACAGCCAGTGAGAGCCAGAGAGACATGTAACGATGTGCTGTAAGGGAACATATGAGTGGTTAGAATCTAAACCTGGAGTTGAATATATATACTTGAAATGAAAGAATGAGAGTATATTGTATGGGAGTGGGACTGAGAGATGAGGTACGCCATAGGAGTGATGGAGTTTGTGAGTGAGGTGGTGAATGAAAGAGTCAGACAGGGTATGTCATGACTGAATGAGAGATCTTGGCTGTGACTGATACTACTGATACTAATACTTGTGTAGCTGGTGAATGAGTTGAGGAATGATCCAGAACAGATCAAGCTGTATGACAAAAGGAGTACTTTTTGTTGGCTGATAAGATTTTAGCTGTGGTTTATTACAGGTATAAGACTGTAGCAGTTTGCAGAGATGGTTATGATAACCGAGTGTATCAAAGCTACTGTATTCCTGAACTCCTGTGGCGTATTGGTTGCACATTTGTTATACAAGCACAACAGGTTTCTATAGTATACTGAACCAAAATATAAATGTAGCAGCTAATATTTTATTTATTAGATTTTATGCATTCTTGTTAACACAGGGGAATAAGTATTTGTTGTTCCAACGCACAGCATCCCTAGAAGGGAACGGATGTCTTGAAACTACCAAGTACTCAAAATATGGCAGTGATCATTGATAATGTAGTAACGTAGTGCTACGCATATGCACAGAGTTAATGAGTTTGTTGATGCTGCTTGTAGAATGCTGCCCCACTCTTCTTGACAGGTTTGGCAAAGTTGGCGTACATTTTGGGGCTTGGGATCGTGTTGTCAGAAACGTCCATCCAGAGGTGTCTGAAACCATTTCTTGGGTGACATTGTAGACATTCAAGTGACCAGCTGCAGCCCTAATGGACCAGCCAGTGTTCTCGTCTTTCTCTTGTGACCTGTGGCATTGGGTCATTTGAATATAGCTGCATTTTTAAGGTGGCCTTTTAAAGTCAGTGGTCAAATGAGTGTTTTTATACTGATCACACTGTCTACTGATTGTCATTGAACAGCTCAGAAAACTTTTTTGCACAAAAGGCAAAATTGAACCCTTTTCAAACCGTAACAATACAAATTAGAATTTTAACTTTTGCTCCAAGTTATAATACAAGACCATTTGCATGATGCATTTATATTTTTGTCGCGTAGATAGCTACTATAGCCATAGGACCACAGATTCAACCACACATGCAGCCAAAGTCTGACCCATAACCATCTCGACAGCCGCAACTTACCTCAGCACAGACAGGCTAACCAACCCCAGCTACACTCACAGCCAATGTTTACATACTGTCGGCCTTTTGAAAGGAGAAAGGAGAAATGAGCAATAAAGACATCGAGCAACATGTCACAAATCTCTCCTTTTTGTAGTATTGGCAGAGCATTTCCCTATCAGGCAGTGAATTGTAACTGGACTGGACCAACACACCAGCTGTTCACATGGATCAGAGGGAATTCTAAATACACTGTGAGGAAGCACAAAGGTTGTCCAGAAAAAAAGTCCCACTGTGAGTCTTAGAGGCTTAGAACTGACCAGCTGCTGCAACAGAAGCACGAGCAGAATCCTTGTGTTAGAATTGTCATTCAACATTTGAAAAGGTTTGCATCAAAGGGAAACACTCAGCTGACTGCAGCATCAAACACCACAGCCCCACTTTCACCTCCTCACCAAAACTGACTCATAAACTTCTTCTAATTGCTGCTTTCAGTGTTTGAACTCGGCACTGCGAGCGCCCGGCGTCCTCATTATGAGAAGAGGTGAATTGTGGGTAGAATCTGCGGGTGGTTCGACAGCCCGCTGTGAGCGCTGATGTTTCAAAACGCAGGAAACAGGAGGAGGGGGACGAAAGAGAGGACAGACGTGATAGAAAGGGGAAAAAAAGATGAGAGTGGGAGAAAGAGCCGGCGAGGGAGAGCAGCGAGAGGAAAAAGGCGTGAGAAAGAAAGAGGAGACGACGACGACGACAGAGAGGGAATCCGAGGACATTTGAGGAAACTGCAGATGCAAAAGAGTAAGACAGACAGAAACAGAAAAGGGAGTAAGAGGATGAAGACGAGTCTATCCCAGCCAACTCAGGCAAAGGCAGGGGACACCCTGGACAGGTCGCCAGTCTATCACATGGCTACATATAGAGACAGACAAACAAGCACACTCTCATTCACACCTACGGACAATTTAGAATAATCAGTTAACCTCAGCATGTTTTTGGACTGTGGGAGGAAGCCGGAGTACCTGGTGAAAACCCACTCATGCATAGAGAGAACATGCAAACTCCACCCAGGCGTCCTAACCGGGGCGCGAACCAGGGATCTTCTAGCTGTGAGGCGACGCTGCTAACCACTGGGTCACTGTGCAGCCCCATTCAAGACATTCAAAGTGAAAATTAATACACAATAGAGTTATTACTTTACATAATAAATTACTTAAAAATGGACAGTGATGCTGTTCTTAGCACTGTCGCCTAACATCAGAAAGGTTCTGTGTTATAGCTGCTGTTTCGCTGTGGCCTTTCTGGCTGGAACTTGCATGTTGGGTCCCTGTGAGTTTTCTCAAGGTCCCTCTACAGTCCAAATACATGCATCATAGATGAGATGAGCCGTGGTTATCTGTCTCTTTGTGTTAGCCCTGCAATGGTGACCTGTCCAACATGTATGATCAGAAAGGATGTTAGGCATGTTTTTATGACCACTGGTATGTTCACATTTGGAATTTCCCCATGGACCTCAAACTAGAGCAGAGAGGAAAACATCACTGTCTGTGTCAGTCAGCAGCTGGAATGATCCTGCCTCCATGCCTTCAACAAGGGTGACAAGAGGTGGATCACTTGTGACCATAGAAAGAAGAAAAAGCAGTTTTCAGAGTGGAAGAGTCCACAATCTCCAAGCGTCAGACCAGGACAATCTTCATTGTTGTGCACCAGGAGTTACTGCCCCAGGGTCAAACTGTCAAGGCAGAGTTCTAATGTTCTGTCCAAAGGACTCTGATGGAAAAAAATCACCTCAAACGACCTGCAGTGCAATGGCGTGTGATACTCCAACGTGCTGTGCACACGGTGACAGCACATGATTACACACAGCTCTTGTTTTTTTCCATCCACAACAACACAGTCATCTTTTTTTTTACTTGCCCTACCAGCCACCAGATTTGGCTCACTGTGATTTCGTCCTCTTCCCAGCACCCACTGCAGGTGGTCCCTGACATGTTTGCATGACGGGACTTCCAGGGAGCGTTACAAGTGTTTCAGGAGCACTGGGAGCAGTGTATCGCTGAACAAGGAGACCATTTACGACAGACTGCAACCAAATTGAAATCAGATATTGGTTTGGATTGCAATAATCACACTCTCAGGACTTTTTGCACCTCTGAGACAAGAACTGACAGTAACACAAAATGCTAACATATACATCAAGCACATAAACCTGGAGAACTCGTGTTGTCATTGGTTGACGAAAATCCCACATTCAGACTAATTTTTGTCCAGCTGCTGTTATATGTAACATAAAAATTTGCCAGCTACTAGGGGTATGGAGATGTTTGTCCTGGAAATCACCAAATTACAGATTTGGTATATAAATTATTGATGATCTGTTGTACCTATAAAACCAAGTGACTCTTTTTTCTGTTTGTCAAGCTGTGCTGACGACATAATTATGACTCTGCATCATTTGACAAGAATGTGCAGACACGTCTTGGATCAACTGTACAAACTGCTATCCAATGGATATATTTAGGACTGTTTGCTGCCTCTTAACAGTCTTGTTTCTCTGACCCCCAGTGGTTCACCTTCTCACCTTGCTGCAGTGACGAACAAGTGCACTGAGCAGCAACGTGCAGCAAAGCATATTCCCGACCACACGCTGCTGGGTGTGGTCAGAGTTGAAACAGGCCTGAATCTTTAACACAAAGCAGCCTAGAGCTCAGTTATTCTTTACATATGCAACTCTCTGCAGTAACCAGTGTGAGGTCACTGTAGGCACCCGAGGCACTGACTAGGATTAAGATACATTGGCTGGAGGCAATTTTTTTTCTTCCCTGGAAAAGAGGCAGCTCTAATAAGTTAGAACTTTAGTCTGTGATGGAGGAACTATGCGCATTCTTACTGGAGAACAAGAGTCTACAGGCCAAGCGACAACATCATTGAGGTCCTGCGTTTGGTCTCTCTGTGTGGATGTCTCTGGATCTGGAGCTCCACATCCCTGATATGCAGCCCCTGGCCTCACCACCTGCTGGTCTGCCATCCACACCCCAACCTCTCCCGCTATCCTTCCCCCTCATCCCCACTCCCAACCCAGTCGGTCGAGGCAGATGGCCGCCCTCCCTGAGCCTGGTTCTGTCAGAGGTTTTTTTTTGGTTTCTTCCCACCGTTGCTGACTGCTTGCTCATAGGGAATCCAAATGCAACTTTGGATTGTTGGGTTGTCTGTTTTCTGTTCTTTCTGCTATGTAAAGCGTTATGTGATGATATGTGTTGTAAATATACGCTATACAAATAAAATTGAATTGAATTGAACATCTGGGGCGGAAAAATTAATGTGGAAGTGTGAAAAACTGCAGGTTCCCTAAGTGGCCACTTGAGGCTGGCTCCAAAAGCATGCCAATCCCATAAACCCTCATGTTATAATGATCAACTTCAGCAGAAATAAACATGTCTACATCCTGGCACAAAATTGATTTTGGGCTTTATGGCTAACTTCCCCATTCATGACAACTGTATGGAGGTTGAATGTTTACATAACTTACCTGTTTGAATTGATAAAGGCTAAAAGTTATGCATAATTAAGGCCTGTTTGCATAGCCTGCATTAGCTCCACTCATGCTCCACCTCTTTGCTCAGTTTTGGATTAGCCAGGAGGTAGGAAGAGACAGGCTCTGCCTAGATAGCGACGGCTGGATCAATCACACTGCGCTCCAGAACCAGTCTTTAGGAAACCCATGGGTGACGTCACAAAGGGTTTGGACATTTTGGTGCTACAACCATGTTAGCAGGTCTGTACGGCCGGCACGGTTCCATTTTAAAATATGCTAGCATGCTCAAAATGACAGTTCCAACCAGCTGATGTTTGACAGGTTTAACATGTTCACCATCTTCATTTAGTGCGCTAACATATTAACACCGACTCATTAGCACTAAACACAAGGAAGAGTCGAGGTTAACGAGGATGTGATTGTTTTTCAGCTATTTTGACATAAATCAAAGTATGAACAAATTAAATTTTGACTCGTTGACAGCACTGGAGAATATGTTAAAGGATCAAGAATGTTATCGTATTTCATCCTGACATGAATATTTGTTGAAAATTCCTTAGGAATTGTTGAGATGTTTCAGTCTGGACCAGATGATGGACTGATGTTGCCAGTCCTGATGCTAACATGGCCTCAATGCACTGTAACCTTTAAGCTGGTATGTTTAAATATTAATCAGCAAACTAACTGATTATGGCTATCAGATAAATGTGCTGTATTGATTATCATATTAGTCTTTGACATGTAGAAATCAAGTAATGTAAAATGGAAGTAATTAATTATGCTATATTACTTGTGTAGATGCTCTTTATTACTCTCCAGCTCTGCTCTGAGTGCTGCATGTGTTAGAAATGGGGCACTGGTACTGAGAGCTGCCTGCTGGCTGTTAAAATGCTGCTCAGGTCTGCAGCAGGCTGAGATCCAGCGAGGCAGCCGGGAGCAGAGGCAGACAGCCTGAATCCCAAACACACAGCCTGCCTCCACGGAAAACGTCTTCATCCACACATTTAAACTGGTAGCTACGTTTTACCATCAAGTTTTACCACTGAGAAATCATCAAAAACACAGTCGTTAGAGGCACTAATGCCGGAATGTTTTCATCTTCATCAGTGAGGGGAAGAGGGCTGATGGGAAATGTGGTCTTAATTTGACCAAATGCCACCACTAACAATGCAGAGCAGCTAGTCGTCTGCTCCCGCTGTATCACTTGATTACAGGGAGCCAAAGTGAAGCCCTCTGGGGTCTGCCACAGGCCAGCGAGCGTCTGCATATTTCTACATAAATTAGCCGGGTTTTGGCTCATTTCTTCACTCAGCATCAAGTGCTTCACATCACTTGCTTCAGGGGGACCAGAGCTCCCTCTCTGACTCAGTTTGCAGTTACAGGAGGAATTATTATTGTTATGTAGGCGTGCTGTAATTGACTAAGAAACAAAAAATATGTCCAGTACTGTGTGATTATCAGCTTAGTAATTTCAACACAAGAAAGGGGACATATTGGGTGGTTTGGGGTTTCATGAGACCCCCAAAGTGAGATAACACTAGAAAAACAATCTTTTAGATAAATCTTTTAAAAAAAAAAAAATAGCACCCATTGCTAAACTCATTTTTTTCCAGGTCAAATGAGCCAAACAAGCCTACATTCTTCATTTTTTCTGAACAAAAATCCACTGATGCAGATCCAACTATAACATGCTGCTGGTATCTTATAAAATATTGCACACTATAAGAGAATGGCAGCGATCCACAGACTGTGCTGTTGTATGTGTAGATGGCTGGAATCTCAGAAATCACTTACTGACTTTTATAGATTCTCCCAGGGCTGTGGTTCAGTAATTGTTTTGTTGTTGATTTTTTTTTTGCGTTGTGCTGCTGTTGTGCTTTGTTGAAATCGTCTGAAGGGAAAAAAAAAGAAAAGAAAAAGTAAACATCAAGCGAGGTTGTAGGTATAGTTTCACATCAAGTTACAACGCAATGTCAAACCTCTCTCTTTCAATACTCCGACTCTATTTAAACTCAGGTCAGCAGAGACCAAACATGACAAATTATATTTAACTATCTTCATTATTAAGAGTTCTTTCCTTTGGATAAAAATGCAGAAGAGGTGAAAGCACTTTTTCAGCCCTGAGTAGTGTTCGTTCAGTCTTTCCTCAAGCTGCCTTCAGCCCCGACAACCTCCTTAAATAATCCAGTGTGTTCAGGGGACTATGGCTGTAAGCATCCATAAAAGAAGGTAGAGAGCCTGTAGATTGCCTAAGAGGCAGAACCCAGGGCAAAAAAAAAGGTGGCTCATTGAAGTTTCCCTCGCAAGTGCAAGTTCAATTTAAAAAGACTTTTCCAAAAAAGAAAGTGCGACTATTATGGGTGGATTCATCAAGAGAGACAGTTGGTGGTAGGTCACTATAGTGGGTCAGTGAAAATTCAGATTATGGCAAACCATGTAAAACTTTGATGAAAACGTAGAATTTCTCTGTTTTATGTTGGTTTATTACAACCTCCTCATCACTGCACGAGTATGGATTTAGTCTGCTGTCACTTCTCAGTGGAGAGGAAGCTGCTAAGTCTCTTTGTAGTTTCTTGCATTTTGTTTTTAATGATACTCTACTTTTTTCACCTAAGAGATTAGCAAAACCTTATTTATGTGTTTTTTGTTTAATGGAAAGATCATCATATGGGCTGCACGGTGGCTCGGTGGTTAGCAACGTTGCCTTACAGCTAGAAGATCCCCGGTTCGCATCCCGGTTAGGACGCCTGGTATCTTTCTGTGTGGAGTTTGCATGTTCTTCCTGTGCATGCGTGGGTTCTCACTGGGATCTCCAGCTTCCTCCCACAGTCCAAAAACATGCTGAGGTTAATTGATGATTCTAAATTGTCTGTAGGTGTGAATGAGAGTGTGCTTGGTTGTCTCTATGTGTAGCCCTGCGACAGACTGGTCCAGGGTGACCCCTGCCTTTGCCCGAGTCGGCTGGGATAGACTCCAGCCCCCAGCGACCCTACAGAGGATTAAGTGGTTTATAGACAATAGATGGATGGATGGAAAGATCATCATGTATCAGATTTATGTATTTGTGTTTTTTCTTTGTACTCTTATGCTTTAGCAACATTCATATTGTCAGCAATGTGACAGGAAGTGGTGGGTTGTCCACACCTTGATGATCATAAGTTTTGAGTGGTAAACTCTTACTAAATAGTATCGACAATTTAAAAAAAAAAATTGTTTGTTGCTTGTTTAGCGTAGAATATTTCAAATGACTCATGACAGAGAAGGCCCCAGCCAAAGTTAATAGAACTTAATTAATAACCCTTTGCATTTTCAGAGGAAATGCTCAGCCATGAAACTGACTGACTGTTTTACTTATGATGTGTCTTCCAGCATAACACGATTTTCACTGGAGGGAGTCTTTAAATCATACGTGGCTCCATTTCTCCAATATTACAGCTTGTCACTGTGCTCTGTGGAGCAGTTTTACAATGTTTGAACAGAGTCGTAGGTGAGCTGGTGTGCTTAGCTACAGTGAGTGGTGAGGACTGAGTTGAGAAAGAGGCAGGGACTTCATCGATCTACACATTCTAGAGCAGTGGTTCTCAACTGGTCTAGACCCACTATGTCTCTGTTAATAACAGTCGTGACCCAAACTGTTGAAATTTGCTGTTCCTGTTAACAAATTAAGGTTTATTTGGGTGTAGTCCAACGCACTTTGATACAGCTAGTGAAAATTTTAGCTTATTTTTTGCTCATTTTGATCTATTTGGACACTTTTGCCAAGTTTTGGGCATATTTTGGCCCATTTTGACAGATTCTGAGCACATTTTGGTTCATTTTTTCTATGTTTTAGCATAAATTTCTCCAGTAAGCTGTCAGAGACAAATCTAGAGGTCAATAGTGGGCAACTACTGGTGTGACCACCACTAGATATCCTGCTATTGAAAGCAAACTGTGTCATAAGAAATGCAACCTTTAAAATAAAAGACTCTATACCACTACTTTTTGCTTCTGCGACCCTCTAAAAATGGCTTCATGACCCAATTTTGGGTCCCGACCCACCAGTTGAGAACCACTGTTCTAGAGGAAACAGTGATGTAGGGTTACACCTGAGACACTACTAAATGTGTAATTTTGATTCATATAGATGGATTTTTAGCGATCTAATCAACGACAGGAAGTGGACATTTAAAAAAGAAAGAATGATTAAAATGGGTCAAGCCCTCTTCAAGGTCTATAATGTAGCATATAAGTAGCACCTTTTATTAGACCCCTGCTGAAATCATCAGGATTGTTTTTTTAAACGCTATACAGCTTCATCAGACAGAGACAAGTAAACAGGACTTTTAGAATTTGTGTAATGTCATAAATATGTATAATGTTGCTAAAATCCATACACAAAGTATGGTTTTGTTTACATTTATGTGCAGTTATGTTCAAAAATAGATTTATCTCGAGATCACAACAACCCTTCTGAATGTTATCGTGTTGTTTCTCTGTTTTTTTTCCAGGCAGCAATGAATTCCTTCGGTAACATGGATGGTGCTGTCTCTGTCCGTCTGTCTCTCAGTCGTGTTAGATGTTATTCAGCCTCCTGCAGACTCAGCTGCTCTCTCCGGCTTTGTGTTTTTTAATTCAGCTCCAGATCTTCTCCTCATTCTTTATGCAGAGATCTGGAAAAAAAAAAAAGAAAAACCCTGTAAAGAGACGCACCACACTCCCAAAATACAAGATAGAAAGACAAACAGACAGACAGAGAGACAGCTATTCTTAGAAAAATGTAAAGTTTGTCTTGAGAGTGCCATCAGAACAGGGGTCATGAGATCATCCTCTGGAGACCTTAAAATCGTACATTAAATTTTATTTTACTTTGCTCAATATCACTGGAGATTTTGATATTTCTCTGATACAGGTGGAAATTTGCCCTGAAGTGATTGAGCAACTGTCAGCAGGTCACAAATATCATTAGGCAATGATTTTTTTTCTTTGCTCCTTGGCTGCTGAGCTGTCTAGCTGCCAATATTTCTTGGCACCAAATGAATCAATTATTCACTCTCCTTTTAGCTCTGTTTTGGCCTCCACCAATTCCTGAGCGAAATATGTGGCTGCTAAGCTGGTAAATGTTCCACTGTATTCACCAGCCAAGCGTGTCTTCTGTTTGGTGCTGAGCTGATAGAGTACTGCAGGTTAATAAGAGCTTGTTTGCTCTTAACAGCTACCTCCTGCTGCTGCTGGGGCCGAGGTTGATGAGACTGAACGGTGAAGTGATTGCTCCATAAAGCCAAACTATGAGCTTGAACAGGCTCAAAAGCTCTATAGAGTCAGTGGTAAATCAGAGCTACTGATTGAAACTACTGATAAGTGTAAGTGTAATCATTTTAAAATATTTAATTTAGTTTACAGATAACCAGCAGCTTCTGACTCTGCTTACTCATTCCGAAAAAGTACATGTATTGCAGCATCCCTCAGTTGTATTTATATTTCAGGATATTATGGAGTGCAGTTCATGATGATGGCGTTTGAAGTCTCCTGTATTTTATATATATATGTGTGTGTGTGTGTGTGTGTGTGTGCGGGAACGAGCGCACACACACACACACACACTTGCAGCTGGTGTCAGAAACCCTGTCGCCATGGGGAACCACAGCTTGATTGATGGCAGCCGCATTTACGCCATCAGCTTCCCTGCGAGAATCCAAAATGGCTGCCTGTTTCCACGGAGACAACAGACGTGCCCCCCTGCTAAGGAGATGAATGAAAATCCTCATTCTTTCAGACAGAGAGAAAAAAAAGGATAGAAAGAATGAGAGAGGTCAGAAATTTCAGTAAGGATGTTTAATCGTTGACAAGGCTGCTAGTTATAATTATAAAGTAGAGTTTTGTGGTGCGCTGAAAAGTCATCTACTCCTGTTAGAGCTCCTGGATTAGGTTGCACAAGCTGTTCGTTAATGAAAGTTTGTGTATAAAGTCCTTCCTAGATTCATAGTAACTACTAGCTGGATTCAAACTAGAGTCTCTAAATTGTGATGCACCAGTCAAACATAAGAGCTGTGTTTTCTAGTGGAAGTGATTTATAAAACGGTTACTAAGTAACATCTGTGTGAAGTGAGAAAGCATTGCAGAAAAAAATGGTACATTAAAGCATTTTACTTTTAACGGCTTTATATGATGATCTGTAATTGTTACTTGTTAATTGGTATCATTGTGATGATGAAGTCTGTGTAGGCTGATTTCACACAGCACAGCAACAAAACCCATTTCACTGTCCTATTATTATAAGTTATACTCAATATTTAAGATCTAGCTGACAGAAACAAAACAATTGACAGTTATATTCCAGTTTAAGGAACAATTACCAAACGAGCACAACACTGACACAAATAAACTCTGGTACTTTACATGTTGTGCTGTGGTGAAAGGCTGAAGGGAATTTACCACATGTTTTATCTCCACTCTGTGACGTTCATCAACTCCAATCCTGCGTTTTCTTTGCCGCTTGCTCTTTACACAGGGATTGATCTGCAGCTGCAGAAAATAATACTAGTTCAACATTATTATTCAGCAAATGTCAATTTAATAAATGGCTGGTGTTTTGCATGTATAATGTACTTTACATTAGCTGCAGGTGAACTTGTTGCACTGCTACGGGGTTGCAGAGTCTGACAGGTCACAGAATACAGAACAGCACCAGCGGTGGGCTGAGACCGAGACCGTGTCCCTCTCAACTTATCCAAAATGCTAGAAGCTAAAGGACTGGAAGCATTTTGTTGGAGTCTTAGAGTGAAAATGTGCAGCAGTTAGCGATTCAACAGGTATGTGCCCATATAGATGATAGGAAGAAACTTTGCTGCATGCAAACTTATCTACATTCTAAGTTATATTGCAAAGTAATAAACTACTGTTAGTGTGGTGTTGATATCTTAACCCCTTAACGCCGGTTGTCGCAAATTTGCAACATACTGCTGCAGCCGAGATAGAGTATGCATTCCCCCAAAGCTGGTTCGTGAATATTCAATACATACCTAGGAACCTTTTGCAAGCACTGGTTTCTCTTAGGACTGGTTTGAATGGCATTTGCGGCATCAACAAAAAAAAAATTACCATTAATGCCTGTTGCATTACACCTTTATACCTACTATATGTGCAACAGACAAATTAACAATCTCCACTTAATTTAACATCAACTTGAAATCAAAAACACATAAAATTATTGTTTTTATATAATTGTAAATAAATTCAGGCATCAAGGGGCTGTAGTTGTTTTCATTAAAATAATCCCCTCAACCTCTTTGTCTTAGATATAACTCTACCCCGTTTCTCCTTCTAGAATGTGCAGATCTATGAAGTTCCTGCATCTTTCTCCGCTCCTCACTTGGTGCAACTCAAGCACACCAGCTCATCTATGACTCAAGCACTGTACATATTGGTAAGTTATAGATTTGGAGTAATTCAGACACATGTGTTTGAACTGATTTTGAAGATGATGACACAGAAAGCTTTAATTTGCAAGTTGACAGGATCGGTTCCTTCACTTTGTTACGTATGAAACCTTGAAAGTCTGAATCCACGCTGAGACTGTCATCAGCTGTAGTTTCAAGGTAGAAATGCCCAACGATGGTACTGACTACTTGTTTTGCTTAAGATGTGTCTTCCAGCATATAAAAAACACCATATGGAAGTTGACAAAACTCGATCTTCATCGGATAGGGTCTTTAAAATGCTTTAAACAGTCTGTACATCAAGCTGTGCTGGTATTGTTACTAACTGTACAGACATTACCTGTAAACCAACCTGCAATATCGTGTTTGTGTTCAGCTCAGCTTCTGACTGCAGCACCCACCCAACATTGTGGTTAAGTGTGAGATAGATCCTTCAGTCGAACAGAGGATAAGATGTCAGTGTCACATTCTGCAAAGAAATCTGCAGTGGTTAAGCGGCTTCTCTCTGAGCGTCCTCACAGTGGCTGTGGGTCATGTGAAGGACGGTCAGCAAGCAGCAGCAGTCCGCTTCTCCAACTTAGAAACTGAGAGTAGGGAATTACTGATATGCAAAGGATCAAACCATCGATCCTGTGATTAGTGGGATGATCCAAAGCATTACACGTATTTGTACTTTTTGAGTCTTTCCTTAGAGGCAAAAAGTGACACTGCCTCAGCATCCTGATCTATTACACACTCTAACGTCACATCAGTTTGGCAGAACTCGCCTGTAAATCGAGTCTAATCACATCTTTTTGCTGTTTTTGTATGTAATTTCGTTCCTTCTAAAATGGTAACAGGGGAGTTTGTTAGTATGGAAGTCTGATGTTGAATTTATTTCTGGTTAGTTAAAGAGGTTCTGAGTAAGATTATTTTTATGTGAAGAAATGCCACCATTAGAGATTGAATGCATTTCAGTTTGCAGGGATTACTGTACTTTACAGAGACGTATATTGTACTCTTTAATCTCTACAGCTTTAGCTACTAAGGTGTTTTGCACAGTGGATAATATAACAAGCTTTTAAAAGATGAAGATTTGTGGCTTCATTCTCAAAGCAGTGTGTTGTTGGGCTCACATTTTCGATCAGGGGTGTCCAGCATGCGGCCTGCAGGCCAAAACCAGCCCACCAGAGGGTCCAATCCGACCCGGGGGATGATTTTGCAAAGCGTAAAAATTACAGAGAAGACATTGACTGCAAATTGTAAATTTTCAAAACCATAAATTTTAAATAATTTCTAGATCTTGACAAGTTGATCAAAAGGTAAAATGCTATATTGTTCAGTTCCAAGATGCCTGTGACTGAATGTTTTGTGCCTTTATAGATACACTGTGATCTGTACGTTGTAATGTGCATGTGTAAATACAAACTGTGGCATAATATTGTTGAAACTGCATTTATTTTTCTTAAGAAATTTCAGGTTTTTCATCATGTTTTGTAAAAAGATAGTACATTAAATGTGAACATTTTCGGAATGTACTTTTTTTGCACTAAAACAAATATTTGGAATTGTCTTTATTTATAGGATGTTATGTTTTTACCGGTCCGGCCCACATGAGATCAAATTGGGCTGTATGTGACCCCTGAACTAAAATGAGTTTGACACCCCTGTTTTAGATGTTTCTAAGCAGTTAACAGCTTCACCCAATAATGATTTTCACTAGAATTTTTTTCACATTTTCTTTAAATAACAGGTGTTAAAATTATCCAATATCTTACCAAAAATCAAAGATTAAAGAAATGTCCAAAGACTTATTTTCTCTCCTGTGAACCATCTGACGAGCCTATAGATTTTTCTGATGTCCCAGTATATTAAACTATATATAAACGTAACAGTAACATGCTGGCGACACACTGATGCTTCATTATTAGCAATCCATTGATTTCATATATGTTTTTCAGTCAGAGAGACCAAACCAGGACTTCTACTTTAATAATTTAGCTACATTTTGCTGCTAATATTTATTTTTTGACGTATGTGGGCCCTGTTATAGGCTGGCGACCTGTCCAGGGTGTCCCCTGCCTTTGCCCGAGTTAGCTGAGATAGGTTCCAGCCCCCCCGCGATCCTACAGAGGATTAAGCGGTGTATAGAAAATGGATGGATGGACTTATGTGGGATTTTTAATGCAGGACTTGAAATGATCTATTTTTACATTACCGTATGGTGCTTTTACTTACTATTTAAATTCATTACTGTCAGTTAATCCTGATGAAAAAACAGATGAATTGTAACTCTTTAGGGTTGCATCTGAATATTCTATTTAAAGCTTTAGGTTTTTGAATTATTTTAGTTTATTAGGCGTGAAACAAAAAGTAAGAAGCAGGCAATAATATTGGAGTTACTTCAAAGTTCGACTGAACTTCTAACTTTCTAGTTCAGAGGTGTTTGTCACTCTGAGAAAGCCAGTGAGGGCGGCTTCATCTTCATCGTTACCTCCTCTTCCTGTCAGCGGTGATTGCGTGCACCTCTGATTGGTGATTCATCACCCGGTTGCTTCCCTTCAATCCCTCCTTCTCTCTCTCTCCTCCAGCACAGAGGCAATGCAAGATAGGAAATGACCTACATAGCGTGGCGGCTCCCTCGCCTTGGCTGTCGTTTGCATTTCAAGGGGTGATGAATAATTTACACACACATGCACACACGCACACACACGCACAATTCCCAAACCTCCCCGAACCGAACATTGAACGTACATCCCACCGCAACATGACAGGCCTCAATAACGTTGGATAAGTGAATTCAAACATGGATCCGTGTGTGTATGTGTGTGTTATCGAGGAGGTGCTAAGCTCTTTGAGGAGGTGTTAGGAGGAGAGCTGCGTGCCTGAGGTGCTGAGAACACTGAGAAACCACAGGTGAAACTTTCTGTCTGGAGGAAGAGCTGGAAAGAAAGGCTAAGAGAGGAAAGGAGAGAAGAGGTGTAGGAAACAAGACAGAAGAGGAGGAAACAAAAACAGGAGAGGAATAAGTAGAAGAGGATGGAGAAGGAGGACGGAGTGGTGTTCAGGAGTATAAAAGGAAGACAGGATGAAGATGGAAATGAATCTGGATTAGAGGAAACAGCATTAGGCAAGGAGGAGGCAAGAGAGTAACGGAGGAATGAAGAAGAGGTGCACATGGGACGAGGATGAAAAAGGAAAGGAAAGAGTTCAGAAGGAGGAAACAGGAGAAAAGGAAGGGGGAAGGGAGCATAAGACACAAGAAAGAAGAGGCAAAATGAGAGGAGGGGAGGAAGCAAGGGAGTTGAGGAGGAGACATGAAGTTGTTGAGGATGTAGACAGAAGAGGAGACAGAAAGAAGATGATAAGAGGCAAGAAATGATGAGGAGGGTAGAAGGGAGAAGTAGAAACAAGATGTGAGGAGAGCCAGAGTGGAGGTGATTAGATAAGAGATGGGAAAGTGAGGCAGGGGAAGATGAACTGGAGGAGGAAGAAAGAAAGGGAGAGTTGGGAGGACAGGAACGGAAACATCTAGGATAGATGGAGAGGGTCAGCAAAGGATTTGAGGAGAAAACGGGAGAGGTGAAAGGAAGAAGATGGGAAGAGGAGGTGGTGGTCACAAGAGAGGAGAAGGATCAAGAAGAGGAGAGAACAGAGGAAGACAGGAGGAGGAACATCTAGGAGGAAAGAGAGGCAGAAGAAGAAAGGAGGAGGCGGGGGAGGCGAGAAGAGGAAGAAGATGAGAGAGAAGGTAGAATAAGGACATGTGAGCAGGGAAAGGAGATAAGGAGAACGATGAGGGGAAAGAGAAAAGGGGGAGGATGGAGGACTGAAGAGCATAATGAGAAGTAGAGAAGGGGGAGACAGAAAGAGGAATGTCTAGAAGAGGAGGAGATGGAGAGAAAATGAAGACATGAAAGTGAGACTAGAAGAATGAAGAGGAGAGAAGATAGGAAGAATATGTTGGAGAGATAGAGGTGGAGAGGGCGAAGACATCCTGATGTTTCTTTACCCATGATGCACTGCTGTTTGAAAGATGTCCAGCGTGTCTGCCTGCAGATGTTTGTGACGTGTGTGTGTGGTGTACTTGTATTCCTGGTGTTGTGGGGACACACATCTGTTCTTGGACATTATGGGGACTCAACCTCTTGTTGGGACAGTGACAAGTCCCCATAAATCATGGTTTAAAGGTTAAAGTTAGGTTAGTAGTTATACTTGGATTAGTAAAGTCTCCAGGAAATGGATGGAAGTCAGTGTAGTGTCCTGTAAAGTGTATGTGAGCCAGTTGAATGACCTACAGAGAGGACATCACTGCCTGGCACACACCCCAAACACACTCACACACACGTACTTCTACATTTATGAGGACCCTCACTGATGATGCATTGAGTAGCCCCTTACCCTGACCCAACGTTAATTCTAACCTCATTCAGGTTTTGGCCCTCTAACAGCCCTTGGGCGGTCTATCCCAAAGTAGTAGGTCTTCACAAAGATGGAGTACACACACACACACACACACACACACACACACACACACACACACACACACAGCTGCAATTCCTGGGATCTGACCTGATCAGGGTTCAGTCGATAAACCACCAAGAACTGTGCTGGGCCATCAGGCAGTTTTGATGCAGTGGCTAGTACTGATCATGTGACACCCACTGACCCAAAAAGACTTAAGGTACTCAAGCATCCGTGTACGCATCTATGTGACTTAAATTTTGCCATCCACCCAAATCCACGAGGACTGTCTATCCTGAAAGCGTCCCAGGAAAACAAGTGGTGCTTAAAACAAATGTTTGGTACGAGGAGGGCTTTACGAGAAGATTCACTGTCATCCACACCTTGATAATTAATCATTAACAGAGCTGTAATTAAAGTAGTTGCTGCCGGACTTTGATTTGTACAAACTTTCCATCAACTGAACCCAAACACAGTAGGGGGTCCTCAGTTCTCCCGAATCCTGTGCTATGTTCACACACTGTGTTCGGCACACCTCAGAAATAATCACTGACACGGTGATACAGTATAATCTGTGAGCAGCAGCTGTTTCCTCGTGTGTATTGCTGTGTTCGATATGAGGGGAAATGCAACCAGCTGCCCAGCTTTACTATAGCACAGACAGCGCTGCATCCGTAGTCCACTATCGGCCTGCGCACATGGACGTGGAAAGCATGAATTAACCGTAACACAGTAATTGTAGAGTCACAGAAGAGTTACAAACACTCCAAAATAACTCTTTGTGTGATCACATTTTGAGTCAATCAAATGTTTAAAGCATGTTGTGATCTCAAGAAAGGAACCAACAATATATATGTCCATTTAAGTAATAAGTAGCCCTGTTTCTATGTAATTGAAATTTAAACTCGAAGACGAACAATAAACAAAACTTCGGCCACCTACCAGAGAAAAACAGAGAAAAGTCTCGCTCTCACTCCGGAGCGTTCTTACTATTCTATCATGTCAACTGGTATTCAGGATGTTTCATGCTATCTGGAGATGACGATAACCAAAGAAGCTGAAATATTTGCAATGTCAGAACTTGAAAACACATTTCCATCCAGTTTAAAGATAAGTGGAAAGAAATGGCCATCCACTGATACATTGCAAGGTTCCACTGTAGTCCTTGCATCGGCTGGCATATTCCTTCACCACGAACACACACACTGTAGTTTTGTTTGACTCAATCTGCAGCTCCAAATGCTCAGAGAGCATCAGATGCAGTTTATTCCACAGATTAAAATCCCAAACAAATGCACAGTTTTCCACTGTTTGTAAAACTTTTAAAGCAGCTCACAAATACTTTAAAATAGATTCAGTACAGCTGGTTACTGTAGCTTTTAATTAAGCATTACTCAAACAAAAGACATTTGTTGGGGACTATTTTCAGCGGCGGACTAATCCACATTTGATGCTCTGGTGAGTATTTGGGGCAGCAGGACAATGTGAGTCAAAATAAACTACAGTGTACGTGATCATGGTAATGAATTAATATGTCACCCAACTGATGTGTTTTTGGAGCTCTGTTGGATTTATCAGGATTTGTCTGCACAGAAAAAACTTTGTTTCATTTTATTATTGGTTTTGATCTATATGTTGGCAATAATAAGCACACAGACTTATCCTTGGAGTGTAGGACAATGTTAATATGTTTCTCTATAAAGAGAGGGAGATGCATGAGTTACTTTCAATTATGTGAAAACAGCTGTGGTTAGAGGAGGGCGCTGGGGTATATGGTGGGGTATGTTTAGGTATGGAGGTACAGTATGTTGGGCTTTACTGGGAGGTATATTGGTGTGATGGGAGGTGAATGGGGGTATATGAGGTATAATGCTGTAATCAGCTCACTGCAGGAGGAAAACCAGTGGAGCTTATTAGCTTCTGCAGAGAGAGAGAGAGAGAGAGAGCGAGAGAGCATCAGACTACTAATCCTGTGCAGCGAGGAGCTTTAGGCTTTCACACACACACATTATTGTATTTCTATCTTTGTGAAGCCCCTTAACTGACATAAGGCATCCTCTGGCCCCTCCCCTCAGTGTCAAACTAAACCTAATTATAATTCAATATTTTCCTAATAACCGTTTATTACATGATAACTCGAAAACAATATGGGAATAGTCATATATAGGAACTTTCAGAGAATTATCAGCTGAATCTGCAGCTCCATAGAGAGCTCCAGCTCATTGTTCAGTTTGTTTGGGCCTCATCTGGCTGCTCTGGTTCAATCTCTCTGCTTTCTTCGCATCATCTCTGGCTGCAGCAGGAGTACAGGGCTGCTCCAAACGACAACAAAGCCTCCAGTTTGCTTGGGCCTGCCTGCCGTCTAGATTTTGTTGAAAATGGTTTAACATTTTAACATTTATGTCTTAACTACACATTGAAAAATCGTATTCTATCGTGTTGAATCAAGAGTTACATGCTACCCGAAGAACCCTCAACATATCATACCAAAATGAAATTTGCTGTCATTATCGTGATATTAGTGACACTAAACCAGATTTACAGAGGCAAAAACGTGGTAAACAGTATGTTTTCTTGACTTTTGAAGATGCCTTATGTTTGTTTTATTTGAACATTGTAGGTCTTTTCAGACAGCCTGTGTGTTTGTCAAAGGTTAAACGAGCGTTTAGCCACTAGTTTCCTGTGTTTGGACCTTTGCTTCTTATGGTATGAGATTAACTTTTCAACCTGTTTTATTAGCGAATCATCAAATGAGCAATGAAGGAAAGTCATGATTTACTCAAATATTATACTTAAGAAATACTTTCGGTTTTTGTACTTTACATGAGTATTTCCATTTTAATTAACTTCAACTTCAATACATGTCAGCAACAAACATTTATTTGATGACTAGTACCTTTTCACATTGAGACTTATCTAAAATCAATCCATTCGGCTCTTGTGAACGCGATATCTCTGGAATGGCTGAAGGCAATTTCTTCAAATTCTTCACTTGGACATAACGATGAAGTGATTCGATTTTAATGAGAAAGGTCACTGTGGCCTCCAAAAGCACATTTTCTACCACAGCTCAAGAATTCATACGTTAATTCTGACACAGGTTTGACACAAATGTCTTGAAGGAAAAATGACAAACATGAGGACATTTATATCCAAAAGGTGAAAGTTCAAGTCTGGACAGACACGGATGCAAACTGTAGCTTGAGGCAAAGAAACTGCAAAGTGGGAATACTAATTAAAGATTAACGCAGTGGTTTCTAAATGTTTTGACATGGTTTCATTTCAGTAACTGCCTAAAAATATAAATAATTAATAATATTCTACCCAAAAAATGTAAGATCAGAGAGCACTGTGGCCATACCGCCTTGTAGATGCCCGGTCCTGTCAGATCTCGGAAGCTAAGTGAGGTTGGTCCTGGTCAGTACCTGGATGGGAGACCGTGAGGGACCGTGGTGGTCGGAGGGGCTGATGGCGCAGACTGGCAGCCTCATCTCCATCAGTCTACCCCAGGGCAGCTGTGCTTAAGCTGAGCGTACCACCATCGAGTATGGAGCGAATGAATAATGCAATGTAAAGCATCTTTGAGTGCCTAGAAAAGCGCTATATAAAACCAATGCATTATTATTATTATTGCAAGAATGAGGCCTTTATTTCTCCTTTCATCTCTGTTTAATCAGTGCACAACCCCATAGATTTACCTCGTTACCCTCTGTATGGGATGGTAAATAGCTAACACCTGGTTTAGAGTAGCTTCAGCCCAACAAGCTATAACAGCAAAATGCTGCTTACACATTTGATGTATCAGTCTATCCACAGGGGCTAATGTATTATTAAGAATTAAGACTTAAAGTTTTAATACTTTTTTTGTTAATACTTATGTACTTTGGCTTAAGTTGGATTTTCGACCAGCTTCTGTCTCTTGACCTGTATGACTTTGTTGTTGCAATGTTGCTGTGTTCCAGTAATTAACTTGTTGAACACAATTACAGATAAAATATAATAAACACAACTATGAAAACAAGCCTCAGGTTGTGATAAAACTAAATGTATCCTTAAACTTCCTTAACTTCCGTGGGAATAAAGTGCAAATTTACATGGTTGAAAATTAATGACGGAGCCTATGAATCAATAAAAGTAATCAATAAAAAACTTGTAGAACAAAATAGATGTAAAATATGAACGATTGCGAGTCACCTCCTCTCCTCTCTTGTGTTTCAGTCTTCCTCCGAGTCTGCTGCAGCTTTCTGGCTCTGCGTCTGGAAAGATGCAGCAGGGCAAAGTGCAGCGCTCGCCGCCCATACATGCAGCTGGGGGAGCGCTCGTCGGCAGCCATCTTTATGTTCTTATCTCCCTCCCATACGCCCCCCCGCAGGCCAGGCTCAGCCCTGCTGTAATTGACTTTCTCCCACTGAGCCTGGTGGAGGCTTCAGGCTGCAGAGCTGCACTGAAAAACCTATTACACACTGCTGCACACCTACACACTGCAGACCTATAGAGGGAGAGAGAGGAGGGAGTGTGTCTCTGAATTCATCCAGAGGAGTCGACAGCATGTGTCTGTTGGTTCAGATCCAAACAGGTAGGAACGACAGAAATCTGATTAGCCAGCTTAGATCAGTGCGAGGATGACGGATCTGTGCGTGTGTGTGTGAAGGTGTGTGTGAGGGTGTGTGTGTGTGTGTTTTCAGACAAAACTAATCTGCAGAGGTTTGAAACTTGCTCAAGTTTCTGTAATCTATCACAGTAAACACCATGTCTGCCTTTATTGTCAGAGTTCTGTGAAGAGAATCTGCACTGCAGCCGATAGTAAGGCCACACTGAGGAGGAAGACAAGGTCACCTTCTTCCACTATACTGTATACTCGTATACGGTTGATTCGGAAAGTACAGTAACTACCCTCACGTTTTCACACTTGTGTTAATGTTAAAGGGATAAAGTTGACATTTCAACTCATTAATCAACACTCATTAACCCATAATGACAATGTGGAAAAGTGTATTTAGGCATTTTTGCAAATTTCATATTCATAGAAGTCTTCAGACCTTAATTCAGTACTTAGTAGAAGCCCATTTGGCAGCGCTTACACTCTTCTTGGGTAAGTCTCTACAGGCTTTGCACATCTGGTTTTGGGCAGTTTATCCCATTCTTCCTGCACATCCTATCAAGCTCTGTCAGATTGGATGAAAGCGTCTGTGAACTTCCATCTTCAGGTCTCACCACAGTTGCTCTGTGGGGTTTAATTCTGGACTGTGGTCACTCAGGGACAGTCAGAGAATTGTCCTGAAGCCACTCCAGCGTTGTATTGGCTGTTTGCTTTGAGTGATTGTGGGGCTGAAAGGTGAGCCATTGTCCCTCAGGTCTCTGCACTCTGAGGCAGGTTTTCTTCAAGGAGCTCTCTGTATTTGGCTGCATTCATCCTCCCCTTGGTTCTGAGCAGACTACCTGGCCCTGCTGCTGAGAAGGACCCTTATAGCATGATGCAGCATAGGTATGGTATTATCTGGATGATGAGCGGTGCCTGCTGTTTTTACGGACATAGTGCTTGAAGGTCTGCTCGGAGAGTTCAGTTTTTACCCATCAGGGCAGAGAATCTTTTTTTTTATGTTCTCAAAGCGCTTTAAATGCTTCTTGGTAAACTCAAAGCAGAGTGTAGTTCGTCTTTTACCCAAGAAAGGCTTTTGTCGAGCACTCTACCATGAAGACTGAATAGATGCGGCACTGCAGAGATTGTTGTCCTTCCAGCAGATCCTTCCATCTCTGTAATACTCTTTTTCAACCAGGGCACTTTGAGGGCTGGTTCGGAGCCTAATCTCGAACCAGTTCAAGATTAGGAAACTGGTTCAAGAGTGGCACCAACACTTTGCTGATCTAGAACCAAGAACTGCTTACGTCAAGGGGTTAGAGGCTGTGTTATCAAGACCAACTGAAAACTAAGTGACTGCCATTTTTAAAAAAAAACACAATTAGTCTGCCTCACATGAAGAGGAAGAGCCAAAGCTTCAGTATGGACATGAAATCGAAGGACCAGTATTTAAAACCCTGATGATGTATTTGTCTCATTTTCCTTGCAGTTCAGTGTTTAATATTGCCAGCTGCTGTTCATAAATGCCATTGGAAATGCCAGTGCACAGAAGAAGTACCACAGATATTTCCCCTCCTTTATCAGTGCTCAGTGGTGATATTAAAGCATACAATGGCAAGAAAAATGAGACAGATGTATCATCAGGTTTTCAAACTCTGCTACTTCAATTGCGAGTCCAAGAATTTGTGACCTTGCTCGGTTACTTAGTTTGACCAGAGGAACGACTCTTTAAAGATTCTTGGTGGTTTCAAACTTTGACTATTTCATCGTTATTGAGGCCACTGTGGTTCTGTGAATACTCACAGCTTTAGAAATGGTTCTATACCCTAATCTTGATCAATGTCTCACCACAGTTGCATTATAGATGCCTAAAGAGAGTTTACAGACTTCATAGCTTTGTTTTTGTCCTGACATGCAGTATGATTTGTGGGACTTTTACATTCAGACATATGTCTTTCTAAACTACGTCCAATGAATTCATTTACCACAGGTACCAGTCAAGTTGTAGACACATCTTAAGGGTAATGTAAGCCAAGAGGTTGCGCCTAACCACGATTTGGAGCCAAAGCAAAGAGTCTGAAGACTTTCGCAAAATGAGAAATTAAAAAAAGCAGTTTTATCCATTTAAAATGAAAAGACACAATAAGGTGTGCACAAAGCAAACTGTAAAATCCAATATAAAGATAGCCGTCGAGACTCACATAAACACACAAATGAATAAAATATTAAAATGAAATTGGGGCTCAGTGGGTAGTCAGTACATCAACACATCAATTTTATATTTACTCTGCTGAATTTCTTTTCCTAACAGAAATTATATTGTTATATAAATATATTTCTAGACATTTTTTAAACATGCCGTTGCATGTTGATGGGAAGGCCCCTGTGGATGTTTTTGCCTTGGCAGTACTAAATAGGGAATTAAGAGGAGAACTACTGAACAAAAATATGTTGTAAGTGTTGATAACGAGCAATATTCCATTGGACTCTGTCATAGCATCTGGCATTCAGCTCATCTCTGAGTTCATTAGAGGGGGAGATAAACTTAACTTCAGTAGGAAGTTATTTGGATTTTGAAACTTAAACTGACAGCATTCTCAAGGCCTAATGCATCTATTGATTTTATTGTAATTTTGTAGCTGTGAATGTTTTGGTTGCAGGCAGGTCCTTCATCCAGAGTGAATCGCACCATTGGTATTTAACATTTTTTGTGGATTATTATTCTGCATGTTTCACTGTGAAGACAAACAGTCTTTATTGGCTTGATGGTCAGGCCTTTTTGATCTCCTGTGTGATCTTCGTCACCTTTGCCTGCATCCTGTCCAACGACTGGAAGTCACTTGACTCATGTCTTGTACTACTTAAGCATCTGTGTTCATATTTTATTTCAAACATCCCAGTGGAACGTGCTGGCGTCACCTTGGTAATATTAAAGGCCTTGGATGTTCATTCTCCTGTGTGCAGAAGGTTACAAGACTATTAACTTGAAAGCTGCAGAGAAAGTGTTCAGTTTCTTTTATGGTAGTTTAACTTTGTCTGGTAGAGAAAAAGAATGGACTTCTGACATGACTTCTGTCTTGCTGGATAGTACTGTGTAAAAGTACATTATACTGAATTTATTAGCAATCATGTCCCAGATTAGATCTTGGCTCTCTCCACTATTGGTGTACATAAAAACACTATTTGAGAATTTATAGTCCTATGCATCAGAATCTTCCAATATTTCAGCAAGTTTTCACAAACATCAACAAATATAATGCCTATGTTTCATTTTAGGTAAATAAATTCTTATTTAAAGATATGGAAGGGCCAGATAGAACCTCTCTGGTTCATCACAGAGCCATAGAAATTTGTTTCTGGCAGTGAGGAGAAGGTTTTGCACCGATTCCTTTTCATTTGACTCTTTATAAATACTCCGTTTTTATATATATGTTCTTGTATGTCTTTTAAATTTTGTCTATGAGAGTTAATATGAAAGAGTTGAATGTCTTGCTTTATATTGCCTTTCACAGCATAACTATAAGTTGACTCTGCACAGAGCAAGGCCAGTATTTCCAATGGACAGAGAAGTTGTGCTCTCTTGAACAGCTAAGGCACTGTGCTGATTTCCATCAGCGGTTGCCGCCAAAGTTCTGAACTAAATTGAAACTTGACCTCTAAAACATGTATGCAGGATTCTGACAGGGATGAGTTATCAGCAAACATTCTTTTTTGTGCCAAGTGCCAACTTTGTTATTAACAGATAATGTTCAGTTTTGACTGACACCGTCAGAGAGTTATTCATTTAGTCATGCATTTGTTATCACAGTTATTGCTTACAGTGGTGCTGAACTGGACTGCATTATACTGAGGTGATTCTAATACTTTGCCCATCCATTTACACATAAGTGGAAAGAATATTAGAAATACATTTCATTACCTGTGTCAGTTTAAAGTGTCATTTTTTTATTGGAAATTATTAAAAAGATAAGCATTTCCTATGGAAATTAGTTGTATTAGCAACGTATGAAATGTGTGTTTGAATGAAAAATGTGTGTGTTGTCAAATCAAAACCTAGAGGTGTGGATGCCTGGAGAGGTACCTAGTTGGATAAAAGCTACAGCCTGATGGGATGGTTGACTGCATACTTCCACAAGACAGGTCAAGCTAGCCATTTGCCAGGTAGCTATCTAATTTAACTAAATGTCATGAAAATACACTGTTCTGTGAATGTCAGGAGTAGGTTAGACCGGATAAACGATTAGTGGCATGACCACTGTAGCCAGCTATGAGGTCTGAAGTACTGGGTTTTATATGTGAATAAAGATGATTTAATTTTGTGAACAAAGGTGTTTTGACATCATTCTAAATCCCCCTACAAATGCATCTGTTGGGCTAATGCTAGAACATTGCCAAGAACAGTCAACCAGTCTGAACGACTTCTCTGTAGGAATTTTCTTGTATCGATTCAGCAGAAAAGATGCATTTCAGCCAATTGGAACTTATTCCTCAGACATAAGCAACTGTGTTTCTGTCACATCTGATAGACAGATAAGAACAATGAGTGCTAGCAGTGTCTATATCCACTAACTTACAGTAGTCAAGGATTGGCTGTTTTAGGCCCTTTTAGTGTGACCTGAACCTTGGTGAGGTTCTTTCAGAGTTGTTTTTTGGGAGACAAAACTACCTAGTGTCGGATGGGTACCTCTGAACAGCCCTGAAAAACTGCTGTGTGGGTCTTGAAACTGATTGTTTAAACAGACAAACACTGATTAGTTAAAGTCAGAGAGGACACCATGTTCCATTTTTGTGCCCTCTTGATGTCTTTGTTGAGTGGCAGTCTTCGCCTCTCAAACATTATAATTTTAAATGCATTTTTATGTTCTATTTACAAGTGACTTGTAAAGTTAGCCAGCTTTCTTGCTAGCATATTTAGATTGGGATTTAAACATACAGTGAAGCCAACATGCAAGTGCCTTACACTTGTAGTCTTTCTAATGGTCAGCAGGGGGCGACTCCCCTACTTGTAAAAAGAATGAGAATGACCCAATTTCTGTCCTGATTTATTTCCTCAGTAAACATTTTCTTAATGACTTTATGGTCTCAATCACTAACTCAAGTGTCTTTTAATACAGCATAATATTCATTTGGTAAATTGTGATCCCATTTAGAGTAAAACAGATAATAAAGCAGGGTCTGCTTTAGGGCATTGCTACTTTGCAATTGACAAGGTAATACAATGGTGTCCACAGGTCCTCCAGTTAGACCCATGCCTCATTCGTTACTTCTAGTTCCAAAAGACCAAGATGGCGACCAAATTCCCAACTCGATGCTGTTCAGTGGCAGTCCACAAGTCAGTGGGTGATGTCACGGTCACTACAACCGTCTTTTATATATAGTTTAAGCATTTAAATAGGTATGTGTGTGACAAAAGTAATCACACTGACATAGATGACTAATCATAGCATTTTGTAGTTGCTTATTTTTTTTACTTGTTTATTCTCGAGAAAAGTTAATACAGAATTTCCTCCAGAATAATTTACGCTATTTATCCTAAAAGTCAGTTTATCATTTGTGATTCAAATGCATTAAAAATTCACCAGAAGGCAAGAAGCTCATATTTTCCTGTGAGAGTTTTTTTTAAAGGTACAAAATGTACAGCTATAACATAATAAAATAAACCCACTCTTCTTAGGCTTCTGCACCCCAGTTAAAAGCCTGGCCTGTCTACAGCTTTGGGTTGCACTAACTTTCCAATCAGATGTATTCACTGGGGATCTTTCCATTGCATTTTGTTGGGATTTGCTTTTATGGATACAGCGGCTCCAACCAAACACCAGCACTCAATATTCCAACTAAGCCAAGCATGAAACCTTTTTTTGTTGTATTTCTTTTGTATTTTCCACTCACGTTTTTTATGCACAAATTGAAAATGCCCATTAAAAGAGGCAGCTGGAAGGTGGGCTGCAACAAAGTATACTCTCTTATACCACCAGGGCTTGAGGAAAAAATGTCAAGCATTGAAGAAAATATCACAGATGACAGTGATACCAGTTTGGAAGATTGATGTTGTGAATTTGAATACTTGATGTTGTCATATAGCATCTGACAACAGTCTGTGGCCTTATAGGATTCGTAGATTTATTCTGATGGCCTTGAGACCTCAACACTGCAATTTAAGAAAGCACATTAAGAGAACAGCACCAATTTGACAACATCTTCACAGCACGATGAGAAAACCAAACCAAATACAGAAATGCTGTACGTAACACAGGCTCCTGACTTAATATTTAGTCAAACTGCCGTCTTCGGCATGGCTCATGTGTGCTTTTCTCTTTGCAGAAATCAATTCCTGATTCCCCAGACTTGATTCTTGAATTGAAAAAACTGAACTCTCCAAAAGAAGTAAAGGTAAAGGGTGATTGGGAGACACAGACTGACAGAAAGAGAGAGACCTGTGTGTTTCTTTTCTCAGTCTCAATGTTTTATTGAAGCGAGAGTCTATCTAGGTCAGTCTGCTCAAACCAAGCTCGCTCTACCAGCCTCTCTCTCTGTCTCTGTCCTCAGTTCACTCTGGTCTGCTGTCAGAGCGAGGAGACGGAGGGAAGAAGAAGAAGAGATCACAGATGTGGAAGAGGGCAGGGGTGGAAAGGGAGAAGGAGAGAGTGATTGAGAGAATTAGAGTGACAGAGTTAAAAGAGAAGAGGGAGAAAGATAAGTGGAAAGAAGACTGAGAGAGGGATGCAAGTTACCAAAGGAACAAGGGAAGGATGGACGACAAGGAGGGAAAGGTTAGAAAAACAGGCAAGGGGAGAAGTTTGGATTGGAGGGATGAGAAGAGGCATATATGAGAAATAGCGGGAAAGATCAAAGGAGGGCGGTATAGGAATAGATGAATAAAAGGATGAGGGAGGAAACTGATCAAAGATAGAATTAAAAATTTAAGGAAAAATGGAGGGAATGATGGACAGATGTACTATCTTAAGAAAGGAAGCAATTCTAAGTGTAGCTGTGGTGTGGTCCTCCATCACGTAAATGAATGAATCCTTAATACTGACGGTTTTTGAACTCGTCTAAAAGCTGCTGGTCCTGCTTCCAGGAAATAGCCGAGCCCTGAGTCTGACACTAAGCAAAGCTGTCAACATCTCCCACTTGCTCTGCTTTCAGCCTGGTATCTGCGGACATGACATGTGAAACGGGCCTGAAGTGGCATGCTATTTATACGAAATCTCATCATATCACTGTACAAACCTTTTCGATGGGTTTCCATCATTGTGATATGTGCCTGTACGAGGAGGGAGGAAAGCAAACCAAAATGACTGACAGCTTACGAGGAGATCATAAAACTGCACAAATAAAAAGTAATAAAAGTAAGATTCAGTAGTCCCTGTTAGCGCGGGGTTCAAAATGGCACCACATTCTGATAAGGCACCATGTAATAAGGATTTTTAAGCTGTAGTTTATTTCTCTTCTTTTCATTTCGAAAAATTTTATTTCTGATCTTGCCTGAGAAAAGCAAGATCAGAAACTATGCTGGGCTTTGTGACAATTTCGGCACAGTGGCTGGACTGTGTTACTATAAGCCCCTTATTACCTCCGCCAAGGAGGTTATGTGATGGCCGACGTTGGTTTATGTGTTTGTTTTTTTGTGTGCCAAATAACTCAAAAACTCATGGATGGATTTGAATGAAATGGGACAAAGAAGAAACGATGAAATTTTGGGACTACTCCGGATCACCGTCTCCATCCAGGATTTTTTTTAATGTAAGTGTAACCGGGTGGACAATTAAATGCGGTTTACTCTCAAAGCCACCAGAGGGCACTCTTGTTTTTGGGGTAACCCCCTCTGACCACATGACATTTTGGGTCTCCACGCGACAGACAGCGACAATGACGGAGTTCTCTTTCCTTCCTGAGCGACATACGCACGGTTGGGCTGGCATTCTTATCTCCGGTTGTCTAAGAAGCTGGGAGGCTGTTAGGAGCTCCTGTGTTAGACGCTGCGCCTGTTCATTAGGTTGAATGGGGTGAACGCTGCATTGTCAGTAGGACATTTGAACTATCTGTAATTACATTTTTTATCTGTAACATTCCATACAAAATATGTGAATTGGAAGATTGTGTTGGGGGTGGATTGAAGCTCCTTGGCGGATGTATGCACTCTCTGAGTGCTTTTCTAGTTTATCAAGTTCTACACTTTGGCCACACTTGTGTGTTACAAGACCTGCAAAATGGCTCCTTTTATCATCAAAATTTGATCAGTTGAGTCCAGTAACACTTGAAAATAGTAGAAAAGCTTTAGAATTATTTCATTTTATCCCATTTATGAATCGGGAAGCCACATGCTCTGGACAAGCTTGACTAATGCTGCATTACACCTGAGTTCACTGTGGTCTGGTACAACAAGTTGAAAAACCATGCGCATGTCTAGGAAAATATGTCTGTGTAAATTCTCAATCATCCAGACCATGGTAATCCTAATAGCTTCCCCTTTTTGGTTGTTGAGGAGATTTCACCTCTCAACCAAGAGGCTTCCTTAGTTCTAACTGATTGGTGGGGAGTGTCAGGTACTTACTGTCACCCCCAAATCACATGGATAATGGTCCGTTAATGAACTAAGACCCGCTTGCTTTAAGGTGTGAATGACTGTGAAACTGCCTGGAGAGGGAGGACTCGAGGTGTTAATGGTGGTAAAACTCTCTGGGGAGAGCTGTCAAGACTGCATTATAAGTACCTGATAAGTGGTGTCATAGACCTCCTCCTCTGTTTAGAGATGGCTGTTCTGTTTCAAAACAGACGGCTTCCTTCACTCCTCTTAAACCATCTGTCCAGAATGTGGACATTGTGGTCCTCAAAGGAGTGTCCCTTGTCTTTCAGATGCAGGTGAACTACTGAGTCTTGTCCTAAGGAGCTGGTTCTTCAGTGCTATGCCAAGCACTTGTGGAGTGCTCCAGGGAAACTTTCATTTTCAGGTGAGCCACTGTTAGCAATACCAGCCGATTAAACATACTACACAACGTATTACAGAGATTTTGTCCATAGAAACACCATAGCAACTCATCCACAGGTAGACATTGGACAGTACTATGTGTACAACTGATCTAATGAGGCACAAATGAGACAGAAGTGCCAATAAATAACAAATTACTGCAGTTTTCACTACTGTTGATGTGCCAAGCAACCATCTTGGATTTCAGGGTTGGTAAGGAAATCTTACAACAGAGATCATTCCACTTGAACACTTCCAGTTCCAATAACAATTCCAATTTTCCGGTTCAAATGGAATGCACCATAAGAAGGACACTAATGAGCACACCTCTTCCCAGATATTCCACATGCTTGTCTGTATGCGCTACTAAGCAACTTTCATTTGAATAGATAAGGTGCCATCTTGTGATCTGGCATCCAGGGCCACCTTAATGCTTCCACATCATTTCCCCATTCTGCAGCCGACTCCCATTTCATTTTTTTCTATACAAACATGATACCACAGCTGCAGAATTCTATCAAAACCTACAGAGAATTCAATTTTTACGGATTCAAGCTGTAAATTGTGTTTAAGTCTTCTCAAAAGTGTAATCGATAGCTCTCGGCCAATGTAACTGTTTTTTTGTTTGTTTTTTCTTTTACTGAAATGCACCTTGGGAGTCATCTTTAGGTTTGTACTGTTATCAGAGAACCAGATATTGTATAACCAGTTCTTAATCATTTGGATCGGCAGTTGCACCTCAGGAGTTTCAGGGTCATCCGAGTCGTACATGTGCTTTTGAAACGCAGCTTTACCTCATAATTACTGTCAATATTCTGGAGGCTTCAGAGTTCATATAGTACATCTATGTTAAAAAAAACACACACACAAGTAGGGGAATCTGTGTTGAAACAGATGCAGGAGGAGGATCAATGGAATTTTAGGATTAATTCAATCCCTGAACCTTTGCTTCAGGTTTCCACTAATTGGCCTTTAAACATTTTCTATGGGAAAAATGAATGGACTTTTTACCTCTGGGAACTAGAGCCGCCCAAAATAGCTTCTCCCTCTAATGGACCTCAGATCTCAACTGGGCAGTCAGACATTCTGTAGACACACTACATAAAATAAACATGGAGAAAAAAATAGGTTGGATGGTAAAAATAGCAGAACATCAGTATAATTTATGTATAAAAACACATATAATCCAAATGCACTGTTGTATTACAGAATATTCAAACACCACAGGTTCTGATAACACGTTTTCCACTTTATTTGTCTCTAAAAATTTTGAGGCGAATCTGCTCAACTTTATACATCCACCTATACACTTGCTCTGCATTTAGATGCTCATACATTTTGGTTAGTTGATGTTAGCTATGTAACATAATGTAAGAATCAGCTTTTATTCTAACCTAAGAACAACAACTGAGGGATAATGAAAAGAAATGTACAATATAGGAGATCCTTTTCAACTGATCCATGGCTGGATTGTGCATCTAATCATTTTCTAAATATTTAAACACCAGTTAAAGCCTAAGACAGTAATAAGAAGAGCAGCTGGTTGGTCAAGTTGTGAAAAATCCTCCTCCAGCATGACATTTTACTCGTACTCTTTAGATCTGTAATTCATTATGGACATCACTCCAGTGGACTGTTTGACCGCTTATCCTCAGCTGCAAGGAATCTGGATGAAAAAAGTGGGATTCTTTACAATCTGAGAATGCAAAAGTTGTGTATGTAGATTAATTGTTTGTTATTTATACATGTATATATACAGAATGCAGTATGCATAGGAGGTTAGTGCAGCTACTACTAATAAAGTCACAGTCTAAATTAGAGTCTCACTCCTTTGTTCACACAGAGCTGATCAACGCCTGGAGAGACTGTTGTGTGTTTGATTTTCTGCCCTGCAGACACATACACGCACGCACACACACGCACACGCGTGCACACAGACACACACACGCACACACACACACTGAATTAATTCAGAAAGAACAGAGCGAGAGAGGGGGATGAGTGGTAGAGAGTGCTACTGAATGCATTGCCATCCTTGGAGCCTGCATGCGCGCAACCGGCTGCCTCTCCATCGGGCGCGTCGCTGGGCATGCGTGCTCGTCCCCGAGTAATAAAGAGAAAAGAGGAAAAGGAAGAGGAGGAAGGAGAGAGAGAGAGAGAGAGAGAGAGAGAGAGGTAAAGCCACCGTCTTCTTCTTCTTCTCCTTCTTTTACTGCTGCAGTGTCTGACTCTCCCTCCACCGCCTTCATCATCATCATCCTCTCCTCCCTCCTGTCTGTCTGTCTGCCCTCCCCTTCCTCCCTCCCTCCTCCTCCTCCTCCTCCTCCCTCCTCCCTCCTCCTCTCTCCTCCATCCAGTGAAGGCATGGCCAGATATCACAGCGACAAAAGAGAGAGAGAGCGCGGTAGAGAGACCTTGAGGGGGGCTGAGAGAGAGACGGAGTGAGAGAAGGAAGGCTGCAGACTTCCAGAGCAGAGAGGAAGAGGAGAGGAGGAAGGAGAGACAGAGAGAGAGAGAGAGAGGAGTCTCCATCTTCGCCATTTCAGTATGTTTTCTTTTCTGTTTTCCATCATATTTCTATAGGATCTAATCCTACTGATGCTCTTTATGCGGCTCTGCTTGCCTCCATCTGATTCCTCTTATATTCCTGTAGTGTCATGCTTGTGTTGTTTCAGAGCTCAGTTCTGATGACAGTCCTGTTATATTCCTCTAATAATCTGAGGCTGTCACAGTGTCTGTATGCGTCTTTACAGGGACATTGTCTGCTGTAGTACCTCTGTAATACTCCTGTACGGTGTCTGTCATGCTTCAGTGCTGACTTTTGGTGGCAGCCTCCTCTGATATTCTAATATTTTTCTCTTCTTGTGCAGTGTTTCTATGGTGCTGTGTCTGCCTTCGCCTCACTGTGCCTTTGTTGCGAGTTACACAGTGTCATGTCTTGTATTTAGTTTAATATTCACAACCGTGCCAAGCGGTATTCCTGTAATATTCATAGTCCTACAGTGAGCTTCGGTGTGTTTCTGCTGCTCAGTCTGTAGTGACCTTAAGCCACCTTTTGATGATGTTTATTCTCATGTTTCATTATCATAGTCGTATATAATTTCTGTATTATTGCTTTGAGGTGTCAGTGATGCCCAGTGCTCTATAACATCCTTGTAATATTTACGTAATGTTCCTACAGGGTGCTGTGAAGCCAGTATTGTTCTGTCTAGTGAGCGTATAGGATACCTCAGTAGACCTTACTGGGATATGATAATCCAGGCTGAGAGCACAGTGTACAATATTTTATATTCCTACAGGGTGTCAGAGTGTGTCGGTGGTTCGGTAATATTGCTATAATGATTCCATGCAGGGCTGAAGTGAAGTCTGAGGTGACCTTATGGCACCTTTTTATTAAGTTTATCCCCTCTGTGCTCACTAGAAAATTTATTATGTACATGTAGCATCTCTATCACTCTCCTAGAACTCTTTCATATCCTCAGAGTATTTCATTAAATTGCTTGAGCCTTCATAGCAGACCAGTGACTTCTGTAATAAAATATGATAAATGAACATAAATTTACTTTCAACACTTGAGTAAAGTAACACAACTTAAATAAGTTAATGACACCTGAACTTTATTTTCCCCAAAGACAGATTTTTTTATAGCAGTAGTGCCAATCTAACATAATCAAATAGATAAAACACATCATAAAGAGATGTAAAAGAAGTAAAATCCACTACTAAGCTCAAATAAAACGTTAAGTGGCAGCATCATATAAAACTTTGATTACTTCCAGACCCCATCATCCAACTCAATCATACAGAGCAATATTGCTACATCTTCAGCAGTGAAGTATCTGTAGTCCTATAAATTGTTCTCCATAAGAGATGTAGGTACGGAGTGGTCTTAATATACAGTTTGAAAAAGATGGATTGTAATTGGTCTCTAAAATAAAGTTGCTTAATATATATAAGTCTCAAAACAGAAGAGGAAAACAACCCCTCTGAACTTCTACTACTTTACAAAGACTTCTGATGTTGAGGCAGGAGGTCATTTTGGGGACTGGTGTGTACCTTACGCCTGGGAGATTCCACTCCGACATACGCTACTCTTCCACAAAAAGTTGCAGGAACTTTAAATTTCCCGAGAGCTAATGTGCAAGAACTTTCCTAACAGTAAATGTTCCTCCAACACATTGGAATCCCCAAGAAGAGCAAATTGGTCCGCTGATGTATCGAAACTGCGACAGTCTCCGCTGATATTATCTTCTTAAAAACTGGACAACAAAGCCTGAGCTTCATTGGTCGTGAAATTTCTTAGGCTACTCCATTCAGATGACTGCTGAGGCTATGAGTAAAACAAGCTGTTTGCATCTGCAGGTTTTAAAAAATGCATGCGTATAACAGTCCTGATGAAAAAACTTTAAAGCGGCGTTCCACGCTGCGAGATCCACCACGAAAGTTCCTGCACTACCCCCAAAAAGAGGGTGTTTTTTTTGGGGGGAGATCAAACTATCTCCCCGGGACTTAATTTAGACCGAGGCTTGTGGTGATCTTGATCCCCAAAGTCAGAGTCAGAATCGATGTTCAGGCTTAGACTTCATACCCTAGATCTGCTTGTCCTGATGTGCTGTTGAGTGAATTATAGAAACTTTACTGCAGGTTTTCTTTGATCTGCCTCAAGTCCACCTGTAGATAACTGCAAGACGGTAAGATGAGAGCTTGTACAGATACCGCTTGTTCTATCATCAGAATTATATATATATAGTATGGCTCTCAAGATTTAAAGGGCCAGTATTTCCAATTTTTTTCAAATTTACTCAATAAATATGGACAGAAAAGAAAACCAAACAACAACAAAAACAAGCAAGACATATGCAGAAATCCCACCTGGGAGACTTAATGCTCAGTTCAGTAAAATACTAGTTGTTCTACTGTAAAGCTATACAGTATAGTATTAGTTAGACACACAACTGACCAAACAGGTGAGTCTCATTCAGGAGCAACACAGACAGGTTGTTAAATATAAAATAGAAGGTTGAAATTTCTTAGTAAAATTATAATTACAAACTCTAAATGCGTATTTTAGCTTTTTCAAGCCCCAGGAGAAACATCACACCCTTTAGCCAGGCAGCTTGAGATGTGAGGTGGAAGATTTCCAGGCAAGAAGTACTCAACGAGTGGTAAAAGAGATACTGTCATACATAAAAATAATCCCTTCCTGCTTTAAAATGGTTGAGATGTTAGTCTACACCCTTGCATCCTCTAGAACAGTGGTTCTCAACTGGTGGGTCGGGACCCAAAAGTGGGTCGCGAAGCCATTTTTACAGGGTCGCAGAAGCATGCCTCCCCCAAAAAAGTAGTGGTATAAAGTCTTTTATTTTACAGGACGTGCTTCTTATGACACAGTTTGCTTTCAGTAGCAGGATATTTAGTGGTGGTGACACCAGTAGTTGCCCACTAACCTCTAGATTTGACTTTTTGAAGAAATTTATGCTAAAACGTCCCAAAAATATACGAAAATGTGCTCAGAATCTGTCAAAATGGACCAAAATATGCCCAAAACTTGGCAAAAGTGTCCAAATATACCAAAATTAGCAAAAAAATTAGACAAAATTTTCCTAAATTGTATCAAAATGCGTTGAGACTACACCCAAATACACCTTAATTTGTTGACAGGAACAGCAAACTTCAACAATTTGGGTCGCGACCATTATTAACAGAGACATAGTGGGTCCTGAGGCTGGACCAGTTGAGAAACACTGCTCTAGAATGTGCCAGTCTATTCAGCCTTCACCTACCGCTCAGCCTTTCGTTACAGCCCGAGCACACCAGCTCTCCTAAAACTCTGCTGAAACACTGTAAAATAACTGGAGACGATTCTGAACAGGAATAATGATGGAAGGGCCCCACCCTGCAAGTTGACAGGATTGTTTCTGTAAGTTTATTACACATGAAACCCCTAAAGTCTGAATCCATGTTTTTGAGACTGTCATCAGTACCCTGCACTTCCAAAGAGGGAATTTTGAGCCATGGTGTTGCTTATTTAATTAAAATGTGTCTTTTAGCAAGTGTCAACAAGGTAAAAAACTTTATTTTGAATGGAGGGGGTCTTTGAGCAAAACAAAAAAAAAATTACTTCCTCTTCTTCAGATATTTCTAATATCTTTGCTTTTCCAATTTTGTCTTTCTGTTACTTCTCTGTAGTCATTACTCAGGGTCATGTAAAGGAGTGTAGGTGGAGTGATCTTTGATCTTTGACCAGTTCTCTGTTGTTTTGATGGAGAGAATGATGCAGAATCTAGTTTCACGGTTTCTGACTCATGTCTCAATCTGGATGCACAGGGAATTTTTAGAAGGGTGGAATCACTTTTCTAGCTGACATGTCAGTGCCATTTGTGCTTTGGAGTGAACACTCTTCCTCTCTGCTGAGATGGAGGTGAAGACTGGACAAAATACAATGTTTCTGTTGGATCTGGTTGTCTTGAAGCTAGTTTTGGGGCTCTGCATGAACCCTGGTAGATTTCTGTCCTGGCTGTTTTGCTGTGTAAACAAAGAGACCAAGTGAACTCAGCAGAGAAGTAATGAAAGAAAAACTCCTTTATTTCCTTTTGACTCTCCGCAGAGCCAGAGTCAGAGACAGGCCAGAGCCTGGTGATCATTCATAACTGCAGAGGAAAATATACCTCCCTCATCTCTGCAGCCCAACACCACCTGTGTGTGACAGAGGATATTAAAAACAGCTTCAGCTTGCACTTGACCAGTCATAGCAGAGTGCTGGTTACAGATAAATTCTCCATCCACACCTGTAGGTCTTCTCAGATCACAGCTCAATCACAGAATGAAACCAGATCTGGTCCGGCTCTCTCTGCCAGCTGTTGTGTGCAGTATTTTGCAGCAGTCGGTTGAGTTTAGTTCAGCTTCTGAACAACATGCGTGATAATGTTTCTTTGTCATTCGGTCGGTTGCTATGCTAACTTTTTACTCATCAACTGAACTGCCAAGAGGTGTGGCTGCGGCAACAATGCTTAATGCCGCTTTACAACAGCAACGTCCATTCACCAAATTTGCATTTTCCAAATTGTGATTTGCAGCATGATGTAATTTGGCATGTTTTATTAATCAAAACCCAAAACCATCTGAACCCTTCTTTCACACAAGCAAAGGGCTATAGATACTTTGCAGCTTGACACAGCCTCAAATCCATACTGTATCTGCTTGCGCTAAACTAAAGTGGTTTTCTAACCGCAGCAGTAATAGAGGGCTGCAGATGTCATATTGAGGTCCTGCCTCCTGCTCACTAAAAATCTGAGCACACACGTCTTGAACTTCATGTAGCCCTGCCCTTGTCATCTGGACTGCCTTGGATGTTCACAATATGCTTATCATTTTCGAGAAAAAGTGACCGCAACTGCTAGTCATCTAGGAAGCTGCATGTCAACTACCTTTCCCAACAGGTCGGCTGTGCTCTCAGCCACTCTTGAAGTCCACTTCGCTGGATTCAACCCTTAAAAACTCATGTCTGTGTATCAATATTGCATATTTCGAAGTTTCTTTAACCACAAACATAGTCAGTTTCTGCTTTAAATGAAGCTGTTCCTCTAGAATGTGCAAATCTATGAAGTCCCTGCTTCTCTCTCTTAATCTACCCATCCTTATTTGCTGTAGTTCGAGCACAATGGCAAGTTATAATATTGCAGTAATTCTTTCATACATTTGGTAACTGATTCTGCAGAGCAATAATGATACAGAAAGCCCCACCCTGCAAGTTGACAGGATTGGTTCCTTAGGTTTATTACACAGGAAACGCTGAAAGTCAGAGTGATCACTATGCTGCGGTTTCAGTGGTCAGCCATGGCATCAACTGAGTATTTCCCTTATTATATGAAAGCACCATATGGACACACTGACAAGGTAAAAAAAAGATTTTTACCTGAGAGGGATTTTTAAATCTGATAGTAAATAACTTCACCAGCAAAAGATGGCAACACCCACTTGGCCATATTTTGGCTTCACTTCTGGGGAGCTGACATGTTGTCCATCTTTACATACGGCTTCAGTAAAGCTGATTCAAGTTAGAAACCTGCCTTCTCAATAGGGAACTCAGTGTTTCTTTGTGCTGCAATGAACGGAAAGCAAGAGGAACAGAATAATCAAGAGCTGCAGACAGCTGGAACATGCAAGGAATATGGAAATTAATTTTTACATAAGCGGCAATCTCAGTTAATGCTAGAGTGTTAGAGACAGCATGTAGAGGACTGCTTCTGTAATATTAAAACAACCTGAATCCACTTTATCTTCAGACAGCAGGCATGACGGAACTGTAACTCTTTAACTCTCTTGCAAGTGCAGACACCCAAACAAAATTTCTACCTTGCTAGAAATTAACTCCATGGTCTGAGAACCAGGTGCACATCAAGCAACAACTAGTCTGTCAGTCCAGTTCAGGCGTCAAAATCAGTGTCGCATTAACGTGAGATCGACATGGAAACTCAGCTTCACATTTACATAACATCTGAACAGACAGTGTTCCTCTATGATGTCACGCTATCAAGTCAGACCACTGAGACCTCGTCTGAACTGCCCGCCTTTCTGTCTGTCTGTCTGTGGTTTATTAAATCTGTGCTGCTGCCAAGACAGCCATCAATCTGATTATCTCATTCTGATCAATGGAGGTCAGCAGCGCTTATATGCACACATATTATACACACACACACACACACACACACACACACACGTACGTAGCAGAAGACATCATCCACAGTCTATTGTGGAGCTTCGAATGACTCATAGTGTAAAAACCACACACTCAAACACTTTATACAACACCACACACACACACACACACACCAGAAAACGAAACACACATTTTTAGTGATTCATTGTGGGTAGATCCTGTTCTTCGTGAAATGTGTGTGTGTGTAAAACCATTCATGTTAATGGCAGACTGGCAGCTGGTTTCTGCGGCATCAAATTCAGAGCCGTGATTCCTGAAAAACTTCAGTAATTTACTCCATCTGTGGTGACTTTCGAACTCCTCGCAGTCGGTTTACCTGTAATGTCTGGTAAAATGTCTCTTGTCTGAACATGGAAACCTTGCATTAAGTATCTCTTTTTTTCGGGTTCCTGCTCATAGAAAGGTAGAAATTATCTGCGGAATTGCCTGGATGGGTGAAAACCAGACACAGACTCACACACACACACATGCCCACACACTAAATCAAGCAGGACTAACGATTGGGGATCTCTGTAGCTGCTCACGACCTGCTTTATCTGCTTGTTACAGATCATTAAAGCTTCACACACTGACCACATCCACTCCTCATCCTGTCACTCACACGGTCCTGCCCAACCGCTCTCCACCGGCAGAGGTGAATGATGCCAGCGGTCATCAGCGGCCAAAATGACAATTTCATTGACGCACGCTAATGTACACTGGTGGTTTAATGTACCAAAAAATGCCTTTAAATCACACTTGAATTCTGAAGGACAGTATGTTTTTGCTGCAGTAAGCAGTGCAGTGAACCGACTAAAGGTCAGTCGAAGTAACACAACAAAAATAACCAGCATGTCTACGCAAAATTATTTGGTAAATAATCCTACTGCGAAGGTGCTAGTCAGCCAAAGACATCCACAAGCTTCATGGTATTTTCTCTGTGCATGGACTGCCCTCTCACAGTCTGGGGATATACAGACCAATTTAACTGCTGATGTCAGTATAGGGGATCTGAGGAAACACTCAAAACAAAAATAATATCGAGGACAAAGCAGCCGGAATCAGGTTTTTTAATCTACAGTTACAGCGGTGTGGCTCGGTTGGAGAGTTCATCAGCTACAGCTCACAATTGTGACCACTGAGTCAACAATTTTTGACAGAGTGCATTCAGTGAGCACCACATCCTCGATCTGTCATCACAGAAACTGTAGGAGCCTACCTTAATGCTGCCTTCAGTCTATCGCTGGTCTGTGCCGGTCCCCCGTCAAAAACACTTGGCACAGTGGGGCTCCAGTCACCCAGCCGTCAAAACATCCATAAAGATTTTCTGTTTTTTTTTTTTTTTTTTTACCTACCCTCTCTGTGTGCTTGTAGTCCAGACGTAGATGAATGTCTGCCACATCTGTGTTCTGGTCCTAGTTGTTGGCTTTAACAACTTTTCAATGTAAAAGTATAAACCTCAGTATTGGCGGTTGCAGTGTAGAGGCAGCATTTCATAAAAATCATAGCAATCATCTACAGTGTCTTAGTTATTAGGTAGCAAGCTAGATTTGAAAGCTTACAGCAAATTGAAAGCAATCGTGTAATTATGCAATTCATAATCCAACAAAAGATTATTTGTTTTATTTGACAATCAAACTAGTCAATAGTTGCAGTCCTGATAACCACTGATTACTCAAAGTGGCCTCACCCTTAATTATGCACCATTTAAGCCTAATACAATTAAAGCAGGGAGTTATACAACAGTTCTCCTCTCTGTAGACGCTATAAAGAGGGAAACCATTGCTTGTATGCTATGAACATGTTTATTTCTGCTGTAAACTTGGCCATTATATCACGGGGTCTACCTTTCCACCCTGTTTCATGATATTTACCTTGATACTTTTTGCATATCTTTGATGACAGACAAAAAAATCCCTATCTCGCAATGTTAAAGAAAGTGGAAAATTCCAAACCTCTTGCCCAAGTTTCATGACATTCATGAACTGTAGTAAGAGAAAATTTAAAAATAGGGATAAATAACATTTACCAAGACTTTTTACATCATGCATTAATCCCATTAATTTGTAAGTCACTCAGCGTCACTATTTTTCTGCTGCCAGTGCATGGGGCATTGCTTCACTTGCCCCAGATGACCTCTCCCTACAATAAAGAATAATTCAAGAGGGAGAAAGCTCTCCGAGCCATGGAGCTAACTGCCAGTTAATCTCATTTAGTCAGCCGTTAACAGAATATTTAGTTCATAAAGTTAATTCAAACTACATATTTGTACCATTAACTCCTTACTCCTGACTGTGTGCAGTCCACGTCCCTTTTGAGGTGTTGACTCAAACAGTTAATGCAGATTTGCCTTATTTCTTCTCTATGTCCTGGACCTTTCATGGGGAAAATACTTTGAATGCTTTTTTTCTCTATAATGGCAGGAAAGTTACAGTATGCTGACACCTGCTTTGTGTTTAAAAGCTGAAAGGTGGCCCTTAAAGGTGGCCCTTGCCTACTGTAGAACACAACATAGTTATATATCTTAGTTAGTCAGACCGACACTGTTAGACCTGGTGTGATGAAGTGGTATTGCAAGTTAATTGGCTGACAAAGGTCTATGACCAAAGCACTGTCTTTAACTCTCCTACGTGCCGATCAACAAAGTATGCTTCGGATAACAGCCAACTGAAAAGTAATTTATGTCAAAACAAAGTTCCCAGATGTCCTCCGAGCTAAACCCTCCACATACAGAATAATATGCAGTGCCGCCTTTGTTTCCTGCAAGCCTCCTCTTCTCCACCATGAATCTGATTAGCAATCAAATCAAGCTCATATTATTGGCGTAAAATCAAGTTATTGAAAAGCACGACTTGTTATTCTCAGTCGTCAGGGTAAAGATTCATGCCATGTAAAGATACTGACTCACAGAAGAGTGAGTTGTCTTTTGTGAGATGAAAACAGCATCACAATATACTGATTTGATGACTCACAGACTGCTAACAGCCCAGGAATCAATGTCAGCCTTATTTAGCCTTTTAGCATTTTGTGATCTTCAACTAGGTGACTTTATTTTACAGATCTGCAGTCTGTCTGGTAATAGAAACAGACATGTAACTGCATGCCCGGGACCACTGTTGGTTTATGTCTTCTTAAAAAGCCAAACTCAATGTTCAAAACTGTGACTGTGTGCAGATATTCACAGTAGATGAGTTGCTGTTATGAAGTGAATATTCTCTGACAGAAGATAGTCTGAGGGCTGAAGAGGAGTTTTATCTCTCCTGAAGTGCTGACATGACACCGCAGACCTGGTCATCGAACTGGGAGGAGGAGGCCAGCGGGGTGATCGTGTCCAGGCATGAAAATCTGAACCATGGCACTTCAAAGTCCCACATTTACACGGGGCACATGAAGTGTACCAGGGTTCATAGTGGACAGTAAACCCTGCAGGAGAATGTGTGAAGTGGTCTCTGGTATCCGTCCATTTGTGGAAAATGCGGAAATCTCCAAAACACACTAAAAGTAATGGAGAAAAAGAGAAGTAAGCTATTTTTTGGTTTCACTTTTTATTAGAGTATCAAATCTAAGATGGAAACACAAAGTAATTTTCCATTTTTGACTTTCACAAACAAATAACAAGATTGATCCAGTTTTCTTATTAAGCAAAAAAGAAATATACAGGTGATAGTGCTTTAAAAAATCTACAGTGCATAAAGTGCAAAAATACAATTTTAGTGTGTCAATGCAGAATCCCTACAGCGCTTACAGTGCTATTTAGCATGCCAGTCCTGTTTCCATTGCATCCGTAGAACGTAATTAAGTACATTTACTCATGTACTGTAGTATTTAAAGTACACAGTTAGTCTTTTCTTTCCATTAAAATTTTTACTTCCACTCCGTTACATCTCAAAAGAAATATTGTACTATTTGCTGCATTTATTTGAGAGCTGCAGTTACCAGTTCATGTAAAATGTTTGTATATGTTTAAATATAAAGTATTTTAGGCGGTTTAAAAATGTGACGCTTTGTTTTAAATATCGCATCTGCAGGTCACAGTGAACTGCTGCTGTTCAGCCTCTCTGTGATTGGCCAGAGGTTAATTGACGCGGCTAATCACCCGATCAGTCCAGTCTCCATGGAAACCAGGAGTGAGGGGGGTGATGTACAAGAGGGAGTTGGGGCATTCAGGCTTAACTGCTGCAGCTTTTTTTTTTTTTTTTTTAATTTAGTGTGTGTTTACACCAGGAATGGTACAAACTGCACTGCAGTACTGTCTGCACATCACATCCTTTTAAAGCAGCTGCTAGAGCTATCATACTGTCTTGTATACAGTGTTTATATGAATTTATAGTTGTTTGTAATGGTGGAAGAAGTTAAACAGAATTATTGGGTAGTTTAAGCTATACCAGTGCACTGTATTTTATGAACAGAGGTATATAAAACCCTAATTTACAGAATAAGGTACTGGAGCTGTCAAGCAAATGTAGTGAACTTATCGGCACAATATAGTATACAATAATGCAATTTCTAAATATAATTTTTGGTGAATTTATAAGTATCTCAAGATTGTGTTGAAACATAAACAGAATGAAAATAGGAGTGATGAGAACAAGTCCTCTACACTGTATGACAAACTAAGATATCTGTTTTTTTTTAACTTCTTCATACTCAGTGGCCCAAACATGGTTGGAGTAAAACTTCTTTCCCTGTACTTTGTTTGGCATCCACCCATTCTGAATCACATTATATATCATTTGAAAGCACGAAACCTCACGATTTAAATGCTGTAACCCATTTTAAGGAACCAACACCACAGCAACAACAGTTTCTTATTTTGTAATAAGAATGTGTCCAAAGCAAAATAGTAGCTTTTCTTATCTTACGGTCGCCTATAAAGGAATATACTTGCTGAGTCATTATGAACTGCTCTCTCTTTTCACTCTAAGAACTGCTTTCAATTAGAGATGTCAAGTTTTTTTTTTTGTTCTGTCCGATCTGAGTCCTTTAATATTTAATATTTGCTGATACCAGACACCATTTTCTGAGATAATATGCACTTTAAATATTGTAGATTAGCTGTAGTACCTGGTTACTGTTTAACACTGTAGTGACCAGAAGACACAAGAAGTTCCGTCTTGACAAGCAGACAACATTATTGGGGTTTACTTTGTAAAGGGGCACCATGATAAAGTCTTCTGTGATGCTTAATGACTTCTGGCCAGTGCACAAGTATTAGGCTGAGTCAAAATAAAGTAGGACATCATTCCTGTATGTCAGTGGCCTTTTTCACAGCCTGGCTATTGGTTATATTTATTATTGCTACATAACCATCACTGATGTGATACTACAACTGTTTGTATTTTGCAGTATGCAAGCCTGCATGCTTTCTGGTCATTCTGGTACACACTTTTCTACACAGTGGTACATAGTCCCAAATGTATGCATACTGTATGCAACAGGGCCGCTGTAATACATAATAAAAATAAAAATAAAAAGCATGTAGTTTGGAATGGAAGGAGAGACTCTTAAATGTTCATATGCGTGGTTACAATTTCATCACATACAGGCCGAGAAATACTCAGTTGACTGCTTAGCTCTTAGCTTATCTCTGGTATGTTATATATGCGCAATATGTAATCGTGATAAACAACTGTGATCTTATTACTGATCAAAATAACTGTGATCATCATTTTAACCAAAATTGTGCAGCCCTGACAGAATCAGTAGGAGTAGTCGCGCTGCTAAAATCTACCCATCAATACCAAACCCATGCTGTCTGGTGAGGATCATCCTGCCAAATAAATGCAGAACACTGTGTAGCTGCTATCAGGCTTTAATAAATGAAAAAAAGAATGTCTGCAGAAAATGTAATGCTAATCCATCCAGCAATTATTTATATATTTTAGTCAAGTGATGAAAAAAAAACACATGGCTCTGATTAAATATGCTGGTGCCTTTACATTTTATATGTTAGTAATGTTGGCAGTTTATGTCCAGAATAGTAGAAATTGTTCCTGAACATACAAACAGGAGCACAGCCAAACCAGAAGCAGCACTGCACCTCTCTCTCTCTCTCCCTCTCTGTGTGTCTCTGTCTCTGTTCTGTTGTGTTGTTTGGTTTGTGTGCTGCAGCATCACATCACACACCAGGTGTTTCTGTTTGTTGGGTTTGATAAAAGTTCTCTGCTGTAATAAAACACTGAGCTGCTGTCTGGCTCCACCACAAACACACACCTCACCTGGCTGCCGTGTGTGTCTGTGAGCTTGTTTGGGCTCACAAACATTTGCCTGTGAGTGTTTGTATTTGGATGTGTGCAGCAGACTCTCCACGCCTAAAACTGGAACATTTTTAGGGCGCTGTGTCGAATGACTTACAGTAATTTTTAAGTATGAAAATGGGAACGCAGGTTTTTGGGTGATTTCCCATCTGTCCATCCAGTTTCCGCTGCGTATTCGAAGCCGGGTCACAATGGCAGCAGGCTGAGCAAATTAGTCCAGACGTCTCTCTTCTCCAGCTCCTCCTGGGTGATCCCAAGGTGTTTCCAGGCCAGATGTGATATTAACGTGCCCAGAAACCCTTCAATAAAAGTCGCCCAAGAGGCATCCTGAACCAACTCAACTCACTCTTTTCAACACAGAGGAGCAGTGACTAACTTCAAGCTCCCTCTGGATGTCTGAGCTCCTTACCCTATCCTATCTCTGAGGGTGAGCCCAGCCAGCCACCAGAGGAGACTAACTCTGCTGTACTCACGATCTCATTCTTTCTGTTGCTACCCTTGTCACGGCCGGAGATTGACTGGAAAATTGAAAGCTTTGCCTTATGGCTCAGCTCCTTCTTCAACAATTTTTGAATATGCAATTTGCCTTCAAGTTGTTGGATCAGTTTTTATTGTCAAATTTTTTAATGCAGTATTTTTTTTCCTCAAAATTTTCTACTTCACAGACTCATGTGGGTTGTGAGTGGACGTAAAGGTTTATTGAAATTGAAATGACTTTATTTCGAACTTGAATGAAAAGCATACATATGTATATGTATACATATATCCATATTAACAAAATAAAATGTAATAGTAAGCAACTACAAATATTACAGCACTTTTTTTTCATATGCCCATTATCAAATTCTGTTCGAAAAGGGTGTAGGAAGAAGTAAAAAACTTATGTAGTCCTACCCCTTAAAGGTGCCAGTATAGTGTCAGCAGTAATGTGAGAGCAATTTCACATTTTCACTTGTACATATGCTCTGCATGTATTGTTACAATCAGTGCAAGGGAGGGGTAAGACATGCAACAAAGGTTCCCAAGCTGGGAGTCAAACCCCGAATATGGCAGTTGTATTGTATGTGTCTTAGATCTTCATCATTGGTTTTAAAAAAAGGAAAAAAATGGACATTGTTTTACCAGATAACAGCAGACGGCAATAACAAGTACAAATGCTATAATAAGTATGTGTGGCCAGTCTACATTAGCTATAGGTCAAATGCAAGAGAAGAACATTTTGTTGTTCTATAGACTTTAATTGCACATGTGGACATAGAAGTGTTGGTGGTGCAACAATGCCCAGCTAGGTCAGCACTGGGGCTTGAACACTGAACCAAAGCCTCAACTATCAAGTCACCACAACCCTCAAAAGGAAGCTCCCTGGGGAAGGTCATCTTTGGTACGGGAATAGACAGCGGCAGCTCACTCTGGTTGTACTCCTGGTCGGGGAGTAGGGGGGGAGGCTTCTCCTTCAAACATATGCTGCCATATATGTGTATATATACATATATGTATGTATGTATGTATGTATGTATGTATGTATGTATGTATGTATATATACCTGTATATGCCATTGCTCCAAGAATGTGGCCTAACCCGCTTATAATGCCTAGTGCCAACCAAATGTCAAGAGATCAGAATATACTATAAACCGTCCATTATTATCGTTGTTTAAGGTGAATGCTTATTACACAAAGCAACAATGGGCCTATACAAGTTGAAGTGTGACCACATCGCTTCCCAAACTCTCTGTTTTACTTGTCCACTCAGATGCACATAAACAAAGGTTTTGAAATCTTAAAATTACAAGGTCTTTGAGTGATCCAAAACCTGTTTGTGTATGGATGAGAAGCCCAAACGTAGGCGAAAATGTTTGTTTTGCAAAATATCCACGTGGACATGGCCTTTAACATTTGGCTCCCGAATAATTTCGCTTTTATGCACTGTTGCGTGGCTTGTGTTCAGAAGATGTAGATCTTGCTACATGCTGATGTATATTCATAAGCTAGATACATAAAACTTCCAGTTTTAATCCAGCTTTAATATACCTTGGTGTTCTTTTTCTTGCAATACACCTAAACCAGCATGACTAAACTGCTCCAACACTTCTATCATGGAAAAAAATTGTTTACAATTGGCTGGTAGGTGCCTGCTAAGATTATTTATTAGGCACCTTCAGATGTAAAGGCCTGGTCAACAGTTCCTAATCAGTACTCACTGATACTGAGTGAGTATCAGTGAGTAGTGATACTCATATATGAGTATACTCTCATATACATGAGAGTATATGCTGTCTCATATACTCACTGTATATGAGACAGCAGGTAACCATAGCAACAGCACTGATGTTTTGGTAACTTGAACATGGGGTAAAGTGACTTCAAACACACTTTTTACATGTGGAGTATTTGTTCCTTTGGTATGGGGCCATAGTATATGCATACTACAACTCTCCAAGGTATCTTTATATGGAAAACAACTGATGTGATGAAGGAGGCTCACTCAGTAGTCTCACCAGCACACATTCTGGTTGGAAAATAATCAAAGCAATTTCAAAAAATGTCATTAGTGGTTGGTGCTGTGGTGGCTTTGACCTACAGGGGGAGCTGTAGCCACCAGGCTTCTGTAGAGGCGGTACAATAGCTCGTGTTCACTGTAAAAAAAAAAAAAGACACTGATGCAGAGTGTACATTTCGGCACACCAGAGTATATGAACCTCATAGGAATTTGCATTTGTGTGCATTAATACTTGTGCGTGTGTGTGTGTGTGAGGGTACATGCTTATATTCTGAAGTATGTGTTTCAGTATAGGAGAGCTCTGCATCATATTGTACCAGACAGGCAGAGTGTCGGACTGAATACTAAACAGCAGGAAGCTCCTCTTCACACAGCGCCAATCCAGCCATATAGGACACTGTGACACACACACACACACACACACCCGCCCATACACTGACTGACTGCAGGAGCTTGTTTTTCTTTTCATTTTTTGCTTCAGCAATTCAGGTTAGTCTTTTATAGCAACCAAATAAATGAAGGAACTTCAAATAAAACTGAGACTCACGATATTATTACAATATCATTACTGTTGCTTGGAGTCATGCTGCACATTATTAGACAAAGACGCGCACAACCACATCCATATCATTGTACTTTTATCTTTATGAGACCTCAGTGACATAATACATTTCCTAGCTCATAATCTAATTCTAGCTGCAACTATGAAGCTAATTGTTAACCCTTGTTAGTCCTTCCGTTACCAAGAATGGGGTTACGTTTCAAAAATTCTATACATTTGCAAAAATATCCACCTTGAAAAACATCCATATTTTCCAAAAATGTCACTGGTTTTCACAACTGCCCTAATGTTACATGAATGTTCTCACTCTTCAAAAATGTCCTCACTTTACAAAAACGCATTAACTTTCCAAAAATGCCCATAATAATACACCTTGAAAAAACTGTCCTCATTTTTTCAGTGTCACAATTATCCACAAACATGCCAGGTTTTAAATCCCCAAAATTTCATCATTTTCCAAAATATGTTACTACTTGTCCTACAAAAAAATATCATGCCTTTCCAAAAATATCTTGACTTCACAAAAGTGTCCTCATTATCCAAAATGTCCTCACTTTGCAAAAAAGTCCTCACTTTCCAGAAATGTCCTTATTGTCCTGTGGCGGAGGTCTAAAAACTGGAAGTGGTCCTCACAAAGACAACATGAGAGCACACACACACACACACACACACACACAGAGAGAGAGGCAGAGGGATGGAAACACACATTAACGGAGGCACACACACATACTGGTGAGGTTAGTACATCATCTGCACAAACTCCAACATCCATGTACTCACACACACACACACTTCCATACATGTACACAAGACAGCACACACACATGCACAGACATGCATTCACATTAAGTGTGCAGCCCACTCAGTCGTATAGTTTCCAGGGAGGTGGAGGAATTTTTACATTTTTTTTGGGTGAGTTCTTCACAGTGGATGGAGGGAAGACAGTGTTTGATGTAGGGTGCGCTGGAGCACGCTCAGTGGAGTGGCGACCTCAGATGCACCCAGCCTCGGTATGCTGTGGAAACATAATGGGAGTCGGTTGAGAGTTCAGGCGAGGCTGTCCAGAATTTACATTTATATTAACGCTGCAAACCCCCCGAGCTGCACTGCAGCTGAGGAGAGAGAAGCACACAGAGTGCCTGCGCTCACGTCTTCATGATCAAACTGTTGTTTCAGCCTTGTCTTACTCGCTTTTATGTTGCTGTTTGCATAGAAATGCTCCCAGCAAGATCTTGTGGAGTTTTGTTGTGATGATTTCAAACCCAAAATGAGAGGTTTTGGTTTTCCATTTTTTTGGTTATTTAAAAATTTGAAAAAGGAAAAAAAAAACCCGAAGTCATTTCATTTGATTGGTATTTGTGTTGCATTAGCATTTCAGTGGTCTCAGAGCTGCATCATGGATTCGTTAGCATTGCATCATATACCACGGAAACACTTTACCAGAATGTTAAACACAATCATATTTATTATATAGTGTTCTATATTTACCACCCACCATTTTATTAAGTCTGAGTGTGAAACACAGCCTTTGCTTTGCCTCAGAAATTCCCACAGTGGAAGAAGATAGCAGTGTGATGGAATGTATTCTACTTACTGATACCAATCCCACAAAGCAATGTTTTACAATATGGAGATGAGAAAATAACTATTGCTCAATTGTACTATGAATTCCTAATTCATTGATCACTACAGATTGAACTACTGGGTATTTGATAAATAGGGACTAGTGAGCGAGTTAACAAGAAATTGATTTCAGTCACAGCCTCTGAAAATCATTGTCTTCAACCCAGTAGTTTACATGTGATACATTTCCCAAATGTATTCATTTTAAATAATATAGTTAATGTTCCGTAAGGTATAAACTCAGGAGTCTCCTGGGTTATATAACTGTACTTTCAGTTCATGTTGAAGCCATGAGCTTTTTTGACTCATCTTCGTTTTTGAGAAATCATGTTTTGTTTCGTGCATGGACAGTATAAATGGTATAGCCACCCATTGGTTTGTAGACATTGTTTTGAACCCTTGAGTTTGGCAAGGTAGTTAGAGGTGCTTCAGGAGACAACAACTGGACTTGTTTTTTGGTCCTTTAATTCCAGTTACCTTCTACTAAAGCACTAAGAATGGTCATGATCTGGATGACTGATAATCTATACAGACACAAGGTAGCCATGCCCTAAAGCAGATCCTGCTGTATTGTCTGTTTTACTCTAAATGGGACTTTCATTTCTGATTATGAACATCATGCTGTATTGAAGAGGACTTCAAAGTAGTGATTGAGACCATAACCTTATGAGGAAAATGTTTACTGAGGTAACAGATCAAGTGAGAAGTACGGTTGTATTCTAATAGGCTTTTATACAATCCGACTTTTTTTGCAATCAGAGGAGTCGCCCCCTGCTGGCTGTTAGAAAGAATGCAGGTATTAACCACTTTCCCAAATGCCTTCACGTCTACTACTTTCACACAGTGTCTTTATTGGTGTATGACTCGGTTTGGTTTTAGATACTACAATACCGATTAGCTGAAATATCTCTGCAGAAGAAGTCAGTCATGGGAGCAAATCACAGCAATGATAAATTTAGAATGCTTTGTCGCTGCAGCTGGTATCAAAAAAAACATGTCACAGTTGCTAAATCAGTCCAAAATTAATCAGGATCTTAAACTTTGTTGATTCAAAATGTCAAAGTTTTACTAGAAAACCTTTTCTCCCCTTTACCAGCTCTGTGGTCAGATGTTTCTTTAGAGGAAAAGATAAGCAAATGTGTATGTTCTTTTTCATGCTTATACATTTGCTGACGAAAACCTTGACCAGCCAATCAAACCATAACACCCTTCTCTGTTGTAGAGTCGTGTGTTGATGGGTGCAAGTTTGTTTGTAGAGCCTATTTTATGAAAACATTCAAAGTGCTTTGCTTCCTGCATTATTAAATTGAAAATTGCAAGAAAAAAAAGGAATGAATACTGGTGTAAAAATCATGGTTTAGTCAAAGGCAGTGGATAACATAGAAGTTGAAATCTGTATTTAAACGGGTGGGCTCGAAGTCAAGGTTTATAATGTTGTGAGATTTTGTGCTTCTGTTGTGTGGTGAGTAAATGCGGCTTTTACTGAGATGCACCTTGGGAGTCACAGTTTTTATGTTTTTGCACAAACTTTTGTATCAAAGGAGCATGCAAAGATCCTCCTCTTTTGTCTGCCAAACACAAAACATGTCTTTCCAGATCATTCTACTAACATTACTTTTGCAAAACACAAAATAGGAGAAAATACTTCCCTCTACACTTTGTGTACAATACACTCCTGTTACCTTGCAACTGTGTTATTATTGCTGTCTGGATCAAAATTTTAGTTGTTGGACTGCTTTAAAAAAGAAAACCCAACAGCGACCAACTAAAATCAAAAACAACAGTAACAACAGGAATTCATTGTGCTCATATCTGACTTGTTAGCTTCTGCTCAGAAACACCAAAAATAAAATTCTGCTAATTGAAGTTTCCATCGTTACCCCCTGCTCTTTTCAAAGTAGAAGCTCCACCATACAGAGTTCAATACTACAGATGTAAAAACATGTCTTTTGAAGCATCTCATCCTTCCTGGTGTAAATCCTCCATGTTGCTGGCCTTATTATGCATCATTTGCAGGTCATGCTGTGGGTTCCTGAAAAGTCTTAGTAAGACCTCTGACTGCATGAATTAAATTTCACATTTAAAAATATCAATAAAAATGTGTCGACGGTGTTAGGCAGGAGTCTCTCGAGTCTTGAAATGTCATTAGACTATCATAATTATACTTTTCACGGAGACAGTGAAGTTCATTTGGTGTCCACACACAGCGGGCAGGCCGGGGCGCAGTGTCTTGCTCAAGGAAACCTCAGCAGAACAAACAGGAATCCGACGTCCAGTAGAACTGAGAAGCTGCTGTGTTTTGTTTTTGCAGATCATGACTCTGGAAGACGGCGTCTGAAATTCAGTTTGGTACAAAGAGTCTTCAGCTACAGCACCAGCAGCAGATTGAGGTGGTGCCACACCGAGCTACAGCCAGGTACTGTGTCACAACGGGCTTTTCATTAATATTTCAAATCAGTTATCTGAGTTTTTCTTACAGGGTTTCAAAAGAAATATCTGTTGATAAGCTAGGAGAGAAAGAGGACTTAAGAAACAGTAACTAAGTTGTTGCTAGGGTATTAACAGGTGGCCTATACATGGTCAGCATGGTTGGCTTCAAGAAATGTTTGCAAAGTTGTTCAGAGTGGTTTCTAAGTGGTATCTGGATAGGTGTTAGGGGGTTTCATACCACATTGACGTCATGTGGAAGAGGAGATAATAATAGAAAAGAATTCCATGTTCTCCAATGCTTTTGCTCCATCAGAAACTATGGCAACTGTTGATCGTCATAACTGGAGATTCCTGCTGTCAGAAACCAAACAGAAACACACAAATGTTCGCTTCATTTTTTCAGTCTACCCAGCAAACATGTTAATTTCTGTTTGAACAAAGTGTATTAGTACTGAGTAACAGTTGTTTTACTGCATAGTCGGACGTGTGGGGGATAACAATAGCGTGCTTGTTTATTATACAGTAGCACTAAAACCTAAGTGTTTAATTCCACTTAACGGTGGACTTTGGCTGATGTGAGGATCCACGTTTGCTTTTTACTGGCATCACTAAGTGCCAAGTTGGATATATTGGAGCTTTTAGAAAAATTTGGCTTCCCCAGTCATGATTATGACTTGGATGCTGACGTGAATAACAAGTGGGAATCATGCTGTATTATTCAGTGGTTTTCATGGTAGTCGCTAGGATGATGTTAGCAGGTAGCCTTTGTTTTTCCAAGAGCAGTTGCATGGTAGGTGGTGGCCTGGTGCACAGAAAACACGTTTAATGATGATATGAACAAAAAACTCTTTGTGCCGTTGTGGTGTCATAAAGCTAAATTGGGTTTTTCTTTCCAGATGGAGGTGAATGCAGTTGAAAAACGGCATCGAACACGATCCAAAGGAGTCCGAGGTATGAGTCTGTCTTTCTGATTTCTACTTTTAACAGCCTTGTTCAAGACCTTTGACTCACTTACCATAAGGAGAAATAGAGCAGCTCGCCTCAGCTAGCTAATATGTCAAATATTCTGACTACCCCTGCCCCAACCATCTTTTTTTATTAATAATAATGTTATAGATGTTTTGTTAAATGCCCCCCTGAAAGTGTGAAAGCAGGATGTGACCCTCTGAACCACAGACAGTTTCTAGTTGTGTTCTTTGCTCCTGTCACATATTTATTCACTGTGGGCTCCTTTTTGCACTGCAATATAAAGTCCTGCATCTCTATGGAAACAGCACAACCATGAATAGAAGTAGAGAGAACTCAACAATGTTTTTTGTGTAGCATAACAAAGTTATATTGCCATAAATCGAATAATGAAAAAAACCTGGAATCAACATGTAAAACATTTTTCCGTGGCCACAGGTGTTACCAATAATGTGGGGAAAATAGTGACTCTACATACTGCAGATATTTCACTACTTTTTTTCCAAACTTGTATCTCGTCTGCCCTGTGGAAACACAGCCTGCAGTTCAACCCAGTTCACCTAAATAGTCCCTGAATTTTTCTTTATGAATGGGATTTTGAAGAAATATATCAATTTTAGGCTCAGATTTGGCTCAAGTTGAGTAGTTCAAGGACATTTAGAAAGTGCAAACTCTGACGATTCTTTGTGTTTTTACAGTTTTAGACTTTGATAAACCCTTTATTGCAAATTGACGATTTTTAAAAGACAACATGCCTTTTACCCTTGCTGTCAGGTCTTGAAGTTCAGAGGGTGAAGATAAGTCAATGTTAGCAAATGTAGCTTGCAAACATTAGCCAATCTGTTAATCTGCTGGATGTAAACATCTGAGCATGAAAGCTAACCTGAAGCAGATATACAGTAGATGTGTTCATTATTGTCGGCTCGCTACAGATTGTTCAAGTTGTAACATTAATCTTCGTGTTGTGTCTCTGTCTGAAGCCGCCGTGGAAGCAGTAACACAAGAGTTATTCAGGTAGGTAAACTCTGCTGATACACACTCCAAGATACATTCATCATCATATTACGCTGTCATTAATGCACTGAGGCAGAACCTTGTATTCACTGAATAATATAATTCTGTAATAATCTGTTATATGCCGTGAAGATCCATCATTGCTCAGCTCTTAGTATATAGCTCCTGCACAGTGAGGTGTAGGGATCCAGTGGGTTGCTGATCATACAGCTGGTGATGTTATAAGCACTGTATCTTCCAAGAAAACAGCTGGATGTTCATTAATGAGCCTGAGACGGAGATTAGCAGGTGGACTAAAGGGGTAAACTACTAACTAACAGGTTTTTGAGCTGAAGTGGGAGCTAAACTTGAATTACTGCATATTGTCAGTTTCCTGTTAATATATATCACACAGCTGTGAATCACATTAACATTTTCAATCAGATTCCACTAGTAATTGTTTACATTTTGCATCCCCTTTAGGGAAACACAGCCACTAACTATAAATGCCGACTATCACTGCTACCTCCGTATGTGTATGTGTGTGTGATGGGGGAGTTTCTGCTTCACTTAATCTCATTTAGTAAAACTGACAAATATTGGTGAGTGCAGCAGATTATGGTTGAACCCGGTTTGATCCAGGTCAGCGCTTTACTGTAAACAACATGTCCTGTCTGCGCTGTGCGAGCCCCGAGCGAAGGAGCAGAAAACTCAGCATGATTCACCCAGAATTTAAATCTGATGGGTGCTGGTGAGGGCCAGGGTCGGACAGAGAAGCTTTGAAGTTCGCAGTAAACGCAGAAAGTGATTCATATGGCAAATGCTGTGAAATACTATAAGCACACCATGAGCAATCATTTGAATATTTTCATCAATTTTATTTTTTCACCGCAGTCGCTGACTAGTCGGACTAATCTGCGGGGATAAACATGTACAAATAAATTTGTCATTGTGGTGGGATGTGTATTAAAAATTCTTCCATGACTTCATTTAAATTGCTAAATAAACACATCACATCTGTCAGCGCAGTGGGAATCAGAGCTGCAGTTTGTGCTGCACCACAGCTTTGAATTTTTACTCTTAACTCCTGTGATTTCTGGGGTGACTAATGAGTCCAACTAATGGCATGATATGGACATTCATGGTCCCCTGTGGATGAGGCCTGATGTTTTTGTTGACCCCCCGTGACCTTTTCCTCTGGTGCCAACGTTTCCACTTGAGCACAAGAAATATTAAAGCTTGATGGACGTAATGTCAGGGCAAATTCTGATAAATCTCGATGTGTTTGTGGCAGCAGTGGGAGCTGAAGCACCTTTATAATGCCACAACCTATAGGGGAGTAAAGGTCGCACCTTCCCAAAGTGGTCTCATTTTGTGTTGAAGTTGGAGAGAAAAAGCTGAACACAACAAAAATTACCAAAGGAAACAAACTAAAATAGGATGCAACAAAGTCATTTTTCGATAACAGACGCAGCATACTGTGTCTATCTGTTAAAAGTGTGCACAGTTAGTAGTTAAAGAATAAGTTTGGCAGTAATCTTTTTTTTTGTCAGAATAAAATAAAAAAAATCTAAACCTGCATTTTATTTTTTTTCTCTGCTCTGTGTCAATCAGCACAGATTGGTTCCTACAGACGACATAAATCAGGGGTCTGCAACCTTTATTATCAAAAGAGCCATTTTTCCCTCTCTTCTACCAAAAAAATTGTCGGGAGTCGCAAAAAATAACAGCTTGTAAACTTTTAAAAGTTATCATCTTTTATTTATTTTAACTGTTACAACCACTGAATATAACAACAGAAGTGCATTTGTAGGCGTACTTTGAAATAAATTAAACTGTGAACTGTAGGCCTATTTAAGTCCTTCCTATATTTGTGTAAAAGTAAAATAAAAACTACCCCACTTTAATATAAATTTTTATTGTTATTTATTTTGTTTATTTTACTGTCATTTTACTGTCATTTTGTTGTTTTGTGTGACTTTGTGAATGTGATGGTGAACCAAAGGAAAATTTCCACTGAGGTGGACAATAAAGTTATTTGAATTTGAATTTGAATTTGAATTAAATAAAACATTTAGTTAGCTTAGCAGCTTTAAAAATAAATATAAAATTAGGAGCGTCTTTGACAAGCCCATGTCAGTGTTTTCTGGTCCTCTTTGGGTTTTTTGCTCAGCCTGCAATCAACTAAGCATCTGAACATACAAAAAAAAACTACATCATGTTCATCATGATACATCAAGTTCCGAAATTGCTCTCTTTCGCTCATCTTCAGTTGGGTATTTTTTGGCAAATGCAGAGTGCTTGTTTTGGAAGTGTCTTTCAACGTTACAGTTTTTGTTGTTCGATATCTTCTCGCCACATATCAAGCACGAAGGTAAGCCAGCGTCATTGGCGATGAAGGCAAATGAATATGTCCACGCTGAATTAAACTCTCTATTTTCTTCCGAAACTTTTCTTTTTTGGGATTTTTTCATGGTTAGGCCATTACAGGGTTCGCACACTACAAAAGCCGCCAGCACGTAAAGGCGAAGGCTGATGACGTTATGCGACTGACGTATATTTTCGTTGACAAATTAGAAATTAAAAATGGTTCTTTTAAAATTAGATGGCATCAACTCAAACTCCAAGATAACTGCCCAACAAAATAAACTAATAATATGAAAAAATTTTATTTATTTATTTATGTTCGGGTTGCCGACCCCTGACAGAAATCATTAAAAATAAAGTGTCGCTTTTGAATAAGGTTTAAATGTTTTCCTGCACCACTGTTAGTAAAAGGAGAAATTAGTATTGGATTAATACAGATCTGGTGTTCTGCTGAGTATTTATCGGGTTTATCAGGATACTCACACAATACTTATTAGCAGGATCAGTTCGCCATTAGTTGTGATTATTAAATTATTATTTTTTCAATGACAGTAAGAAAAATGAAGCATGTCATTAGACTTGGAAGCAGTCCCCATATGTTAATGCAACTGTCAAGATTGTTGATGTCACAGAAATTATTAGATGTTTTTTTTCCCTTTATGTGTTTGTCTCAACACAAAGGCCTCTGTTGTGTAGTGGTTTGTGGCTATTGTGTATTAAAGAATTTAGCTTCCTACACAAACACAATGCTTTACCAGTTACATTTAGGTGCAGCGTAATCGCCAGTTGGAGGATGTTCAGAGGAGGGCTGAAGAATTAATCAATTTTAAATTGAAATCGTAATGAATTTAAATAATTGAAACAATGCAATTACCTAAATCACAAAGGCTGCAATTCAGATGTAGCCATTAAATAATAAGGCTAATTCAGTTTTACTTATTGAGCAGACTGGAACTTTCAGGAGTGGTTTGTGATGTCTATTGATCAGTGTATGCTACAGGCATGCATGCTGTGGTTTGACTAACATAAGCCAAGCTTCATTTTTAGTAGCAACACCTCATGCATTTTGTAGCATCTGCCCCAGAGTTTAAACTGTGGTGTCAAAGGCTTTATAGATTTATACCATGGCATCTTATGTGGTGATGTTTTGTTACATTTCATATCTATTGCACAGTGAATACTGACTAAAGCTTGACTTTAAAAAATTACACCCCAATAAAATTGGAAAATGTGTCAGACAAAACACAAAGTAATATTTTCCTAAAATCATTTAGGCCTAGTTCAAGGGCAGAGGTTTTTGCATCAGAGTTGGCAGGAGGTGGTTGGGGTGGAGTATGGGCCCATAAAGCACGCAGGGTTTGCTTTGGGTATATTTAGGCATCCAAAGCACTTTAGTTAAGGTTAAGGAAACATGGTGCTGAAGATAAATAAGACATTTTGTTTTATGTTACTGTGGAATATTTCTGTATTAAACCAGAACACAATCTATCAAAAACTTAACTGAGTGCTGTGAATGCTTATAACATGACCATAAAGAAGTTTAATTTTGCCATAGTTACCACAAGTGGACACTGTAGTCTACAGTAGAGTAGAATGTTTTACTTTCATGTTTAGTGCACAGTGATTAACAAGGTTTCCTCATGAAGTTGACAGTAATTACAATCAGCTGACTTCAAAACATATTTTCTTCTGCATTTTAGTTGTATAGGAATGTCATTTCTAGGAGAAAGGCTTGTTTGTGGTTTGTTTACAGCCTTAATTACTGAGCTACTTCAAGCATTTATAAGAGCAAGATTTCTTAATATATTTAAATCATTTTAAGGGGGGGATTTCCAAATCATTGCAATAGTGCAATAGTTAGAGGGAACTCACTATCAGAAGGCCAAATCTGAGGAAGCTATTGTACTACCTGTGTCACATGATCCACGAATGGCTGCTGTAATTCAGCTCACGAAGGATGAATGCTCTACACGCTTGTTTGTCTCATATCGAACCAAAAGAAAATCTTCATTCTTTACGAAAAGTTCTCCAACTATAAGACACTTGAGGCCGTTTCAGTAGTTTTCTGTTGTGGCGAAGTACTACAGATCCTTGCATAGAGATCAAGAAAGTAGTGCTGAAGTCCAAAAACTACCTCAAAGAATTGTACAGTTGCTGTGGAAACAAGCGGAAGTTTCTGAGCACAGAGGGAAAAACAGTATGTAACTTTAAGAAGAGGACGACTTGAAGACTCGCTGAGACACTCGTGTTTGTTCGCGTTGTATTGATGCATTGTAGGGATTGTACAATGTTTGTCTGACATTGTATCAGGGGAGTGAAGGCCACACACACACACACACACACACACACACACACAGGGCTGGAATCAATAACCCAACACTGTCAGTCTCTGTTCCCACACTGATTGATGAGCTGCCTCACCTTGAACAACCTGCCTCCTCTTCCTCCTCTTTCCCTCCATTTGTTCTCCTTCTCCTCATGCTCTTCCTCCCTCTCCTCTTCCTGCTCTTCTGTCCTTCCAGTCCTCTTCCCCCTCTTTTTGTTGTATTTCGGTCCTCTTCTTTCTCCTGTTCTTCCTCCTCTATTTTTCTTCCTCTTCCCCACCCCTCTCATTTTGATCATTCTTCTATTTCTCACCCTCTGCCTCTTATCCCTTTCTCTTTCCCTCCACATCTTCCTTCCCTATTCCTTCTCTTCTTCCATTTACTCTTATCTTCCACTTATTCCAGCCCTTCCTCCTCTCCTTCCTCGTCGTTAACCTCCTCCCTTTCGTTCTCCTCCTCTGCCTCCCTGCGCTCGTGATCATCACCTCTGTCTTCGTGCAGCTCTCGTTTTAGCCTGCATTTGCAGGGCGTATAGATCAGGTGATGTTCGGTGGGTGGAGGGTGGGTGGAGCTCTGCGCTGTGGGGTCACAGGTCGCGGGTGTGGAGTCGCTGAAGCCAGGCGGCGTGGCGTTGGCTGCCGGTCTGCGTGTCTTCGTTGCAAAGCTGCAACAGCATGACTCATAGCGCTGGAGAAATCTGCTGCCGACTGAAGCCACGATGCAAAAAAAAAACATCCAGACAGAAACAGTTTAACCTGCTTCTGACAGTGACACGAACCGAGTGAGATGTTTTGAAGTTGTTTACTTCCTTGATCTTGTTCCACACCCACACCTCGTTATTACCCTTAATAGAACAGGGCTGCACAACGTATAGTATGTGTGCATGTACAATTGTAAGGGAAATGAACTCAAACAGTAGTTTTTTGCTGCTTAATACAAAAACACTTGCATGGCTCCTATTTTTCATGATTAATTTTACAAGTTAAGTCTGATAGAACATCATTTAAGAGTGTCTGGATACACAGAGTTCATTCACAGCATGGACTTTGTTGACATGCAGACTGCACATGTGCTCAGCAACTGAACAGGAGAGAAACACTGTAAAGGTAGACTTGGTTGCAAAAAGAAAGACGACAACTATTTCAGCTACAGAAAGATGCAGATTAAAAATAGTAAATCTGTCTGCAGTGTCTTGCAACTGTTGTCATCACACGTGGCAAAATGACTAATTTGTTTGACCATTTAAATTGGCACCACCAAGCTCGGTATGACGAGTACAAAGCCAGATCTGAATGCCATCCAGAGCAAAAAAATAAATAAATTCCTGATGCATTTGCCAGTGCTACACCATACGAGAAGGGTTCCAAACGGGTCGCTCTCAGAACAAAGTCCTACTGTAGTAAGTCTTTTTTTCAGCTGTTTTATATTATTTTTCAGTGCTGACGTAGTCCCCTACTAATCTCTCCAACTGTTCAAGAATGATTCATTCTTTCCAAATAGAGTTATTCAAATCATCCAGTGAACATTTCTGTTGTTTTTAATATTGCAAAAATATCACAGGGAAATGGCTGCGTTGGTGAAGAACTAAAATCTTACCCAAGGAGGCAAGTTTGAGCCTTTTACGACATCCAACGATGCTCAGGGGTTTGTATATTGAGACAGAACTTTACGTCTTTGGAAGGTCAGGACAAGCAAATGTCTGGCCCCAAGAACAAAGATCAACACAACAGTTTGGATTAATTATTTTTGTGTTATGAGAACTTCTAAAGAAAATATGTTCAACCAACACAGCATACTGAGTTAGCGGAATTAGCTTTTCCTTTACAATCAAAGGGGTTTTTAAATTACAGATTACCTCATTATTGGTGGCATCAACACAAGTTTTTTTTAAGTTAATTAAGTTGCTCCAATTAGATTCCCACTCAAAGATAGATTTAAGGATTCATGGTAATATCATAATTGGTGATACAGTAGTCCCTCCCCATATCGCGGTTCACTTTTTGCGGTCTCACTGTATCGCAGATTTTTAAATTGTATATAAAATACGTAGCGTACAGCAGTTAAGTAGACGCACGTATAGAAAACACAGCTACTGCCGCTTCTGCCTGAGCTCGTCGGTTGCTGATTGATTGGCAGTGATTGAAGCCAGCCAGAACCTTTGGTCCCACATGGTGAGTGTTTACTGGAAATAACCGTCAGAGAACCGGTGACAGTCTGTAGGATTACTGTAACATCATCATCAGTTTCCTGGTAGGCAGCCGGACGTCCTCGATGTCGGTGTGTTTAAAATATGGAAAAGTTTTTCTGAAGTGGGCATTTCAAGTGGATCGCTGCATCGCTAGTTCCATTATTGGACACGGCTGTAGAAGCTTCTCTTGATGGAAGGTTTAAGAGTGTAGAAAGTGTTTAAGAGCATAGGAAGTGTTTATAAGAGTGTTGGAAAGGTTAGTAACTGTGTGGGGAGGGTTTATGAAGCCTTAGAATATATATAAATGATTAAATAAATATAAGGTCGCAACTTCACGGATTTCGCCTGTCGTGGGGGGGTCTGAAACCTAACCCCTGCAATATATGAGGGATTACTGTATTCTATAAAGAAAAATTATAGTCACAGTAGTCCAGGCATGTTAAATGGAAGTGGAGGGCACTTGAAATTTTGAACTCATGGTGAAGAACATTTAGCGACTCAACTTCAATTTAGGTTTAACCTCCTGAGACCCTGCGTCCACATGCGTGGATATCGTATTTTGGCTTCCCTGCACCATAACCCTGACTCTGGAAGTCTGAAAAACTTTGAAAACTCCGCCTATTGTGCTAGCTAGTCCGTGACTCTCCAGGAGCTGTGCGCTGTACCCGGCAACGAGCGCAGTGCATGGCTGCGATTGGGTATTAGTTAATACTATTCATGTTACTACTACTACTAATAACTATTTATTATTCAAACACAAAGCTTGATTTTTATATTTATTAGGTCCTACTAGTCCCAAATAACTAAAGTAAATCAAAAACGCAAGGCTCAGAAAAGGTTGGGTCCCAAGAGGCTACACTGTTGAATGTAGAAATTTTAAGTTTAAATTACACACGATATTAAATTGATGCAACGCCAAGAATATTAGGTCAACAAAACTCATCAAAATAATGTTTACAACATAAAAGAAATTGGTTAATTAGACTTTTCTTTCCAGCATCTCTGGTTGCAATTAAATTGTGGGAATATGAGCCCTGAATTACTTTGGATGGATTCAAAATAGCCAAGTAGTACAAAGAAAATAGTCAGAACATCCTTTAGAATCTGGGACTTCTGCATCGGTGATATGTAAGTTCGAAACATTTCCCACTTTGCCAAGTAACAACTAACTGTGCTGCTCACGACGGAGCTTCCAGGATGTTTTCTCCATGTTTTTCTATTTAGACAACAGTGCCTTACAGCTTATCTGCTGCTTTGTTTGTTCTGACGGTGTGTGTTTCCTCTCAGCTGTCCCACCCCCGGCTGTGATGGCAGCGGTCATGTCAGCGGGAAGTACGCCAGGCACCGCAGGTAGGAGCTGCTCAGCGTATACTGTACATTGATGATGGTGTTCTTTGAGTGAGGCTTTTTGGGTGTGTTTTGTCACCTGATACTGATACCGATGCCTTTGCTCTGACACTGTTTGGTCCATTGTCTTTGAACATCATGTTGCGGTTTTGTTTTTCTTGTTCCCAAGATGCTATATGATGCTATTTTTTATGAAGTGTGATGTTGAGGTCTGGTGATGTCCTAAAATGTGTGACTCTGTACAGCAGATTAGAAACAAAATCAGCTACAGGGTTGAAAAATTAAAAAAGGTATAAAAAAATAAAATAAAACAAACATAATAAAGATGACTAAAATCAAGGAATCAGTCAAAGGCTCTCAGATAAATGTATGTTTCAAGAATAGGTTAGGAAGAAGCCTCAGGGTCCTGACTTCACACACCTCTGGAACAGATAAAAGATTTTGGATCTTGGATCTCAAACGCTGCCTTGTATGGCGTTAAAAGGTCATGAATGTGCTGGGAGGGAGGCCAAGAAGAGCCTTTAAAGTAACCGATAAGATGTCAAAATCAAAAATAAAACATACTTTTAACCAGTGCAAAGAGACTCAAGCTGCTAAGGTGCTGCTCGGATTCTCCACTGCAGGTCACCCACGTGATCCAGCTAAAGAGAAAGACGAAGGAAATGTTCAAGTGCCTGGAATTTGCTTCTTCCATCTCTCCATTAAATCTAGTGAAATTGATTTTATTTCAAACGTTTTGACAAGTCGAACCTGCCAGCTTGTTAACTTTCCCACTGCAGTTTGATATTTCGGCTTCATTCAGTTAACAGAGATCGTGAGTTTCACATGGAACTCAGAAATTCCCTCCCTGACGTAGGATTTTCCATAGCCTGGATGTGTGTCTCATTGATGCAAAACAGGCAATTTAATAGCTTGGAGGAAGTTGCTTAAAGGTGGTTGCAGATTTTTTTTGACAATCAATATCCGTTGATTTTAGTCAGCAAAAATAACAAATTAATACTTAAAATAAAGATAATTAAATCTTTAGATTATCATGTGGCAAAATAAAACTAACAAAAATATAACTAAACATATAAAGAGACAAAATTAATTTTAAAAAATGTGTAAAAACACCTAAATGATTAAAAAAAAATTGCAGATTTTCTTGGGTGTTTGAGCTAAACTATGAAAGGGTTGGGTTTGCTGCAGCCGGGCCTGCAGGCTTCAAACGTCTCACTCAGCAGCTGAGAAAACGAATCCTACCGACATTAAATGGACTCACGTCACGCTTCCAGACCTCCTCGATCGGCAGGTCGCAGCCTTCATCTCAGAAAATTCCCCCCTCTGTCACGAGGCTGCGGACAGAAAACCAATCTGGTGGAGTGTGGAGCCGTGAAGTCACACCAACTGATGGCTCAGGCTGCCGGTCAGACGACTTCTGCCTCAGATCTCAGTCACCTTTGGAAAATGTGGATTAGCAACAAAAGTACTGCAACAAGATGAGTCGAAGAAACTGCCAGTGATGTGTCTGGACTTCATTTGCTTCTAATGCAAACATGTTGTTTTCACTTAGTTCCTTGAAGCAAGTGAAACACTGTCGAACCTCAGAACTTCTTCTGCACGGGTCGAAAACTTCTGAATTATATATAAAACAGGTGAAATATATATCAAAGCGTGCGCTGTAGCTGCAGTGAAGTAGACGTGGACCACAGAGGGGTTTTTTTCCCTTAAAGACAACCTCATTTGAAATCAGTAAACGTGAAAGCGGAAAAGGAAAGTGAAGTGTTTTTCATTATCCAAGCAAAAGAAGCCGGTTTAACCATCCATTATGAAATCAAGGCACCAGTTGAGATGTTTTGTGGTTATTTTGGAGCATCTCTCTGGTATTTTAAGTGCAGTTGGTGCGTGTGTGTGTGTGCGTGGGAGGCTGGCATATAGAGAATGCACGGCTAAGGACAGCGGTGGTTCGACGCCCGAGGTAACAGAGAGATAATGAGAAGGGCAGGATGGTGAATCGCTGGCAGGGCAGACTGATGGAGCAGCGAAGGGCACAGAGACGCTCAGGAAATTCAGCATCAGGCAACGGAGAGTCAGAGTAATACGAGAATATCACACTTTCTTATAAATCCCGTTTTTAAAGTATAACAAATAATGTTTGTGGAAACGAGGGCGTGAGATTTGATGTAAACACTCTCTCACTCCTATTTTGCTGCTCCGTTATTTATGTTTTTCCAAGAGACATTTTATCTGGTTGAGGTGACCCCTGACCTCACTGCTGGTTCTTGGCATTTAACCGTACATAAAAGTCACCGTTTTGGTTTGTGCCTCAGTTTTGGAATCAAACTTCGGTATGTTTTTGGTACAGCAGAGGAAACCAAAGCAATGCGTGAATGAACATTTTTGTCATTTATTTTCAACAAAGGAAAACCGGTCAAGGTTAAACCTCTAACAGCAGCAGTAAAGACGCCCAAACTCTGCAAACTGTCAATACGGAGCAACTCTGAACTGTTTACTCTCAGGTGTGAGATATATCGAAAGAGAAGTGCAACATGTTCAGAATTGAAATCCCACTCTGGTTGTGGATTTAACCCCTAAAACTCATTCCTGTGTCAAAGTTACATGAAAAATATTCTCCTCATGACTTAAAATGACCCAAATGTACGGATCTATGAGGTTCCTGCCTCCCTCCTTCCACCACTTCCTTACTCGCTGCAGCTCACTCTGCTCACTGCTCTTCCACCCTCACTATAAATACTTCCTCTTGGTACCATCGCATACAGTCATGATGCATTCTACCATTCTTATGCTGATGATAAACACTTTTTTATTTATTTTACTCATTTATACGTCAACCTCAGAGTGTCTCGAAACTTCAGTTGACTTAATGAAAAGAGAAATAAAACTCTGACAGGAGGCTTGAAACTACAAAAGCAGCAAATGATACAATCCTTGTAAAGTGAGCGTGTCAGAAATCTGGGTTTCATTACTGACCTGATCGTAAGTTTTACCACCACATCACTACAATTATGAATCGTTGCAAACTTAAGACGTTCCTCTTCCAGCCTGAGCCTAAAAGCTTTAGTCTCCAGTAAATCCCCATTATGTGATGCCCTTTTTTGCAGAACGTCCCAATAAGACAGTAGGTAGCTCCAGCTCCAACAGAATGATTCAGCCAGAGTTCTGACTGGGTCTAAGAAAACACAACATGTTACACCTGCACTGGAAACACTGGTATTAGTGCTTGTTTACGCATCCATAAATGACACGGCTCCCAAATATATATCTGACCACTAGCTATGGCGCTATCTGACCCCCTAGATCACCAAATGTGTCTCCTGAATTTACCTACAAATAAAACTAAATCATGCGTAAGTGATTTTACCACAGTGGTGCAGCATTCTGCCTGATAAACTGAAATCTGCTGCAACAGCATCGTCTGTTAAAAGTAAACGTTTCTTTCGTCACAGGCTTTTAGTGTGTGCATTTTCATGTGTGTGTGTGTCACCATGTATGAATGCGGTAGTATGAATTATTTATTTATTTTTGTGTGCGTGCGTGCAGCATGGGATTTGATATATTTGCTTTCCTTCTCATCAGTTTAATGTATTTCTGTGTTCACTGTAAGGCACACTGAGTTTACCTGCGTATGAAAGGTGCTATACAAATGAAACTGACATGACAGAACAAACTCTTAAACTGAAAAGACAGTTTAGATCACCACTGAGCGTCGGGCTGGATGAGCAGTGACAGATTCACTTACTGACAGACACACTGGAGTGGAATCACTGCCTAACTCATAAGATCTTTGAACGACACAATTTGAATCAGCAAAGTGATCTGTGGTTCTGTCTTTACTCGTTTGGATGTGTATTTAATCAGTACACCACATCTTCGGCTGCTGCGTTTATTTACTATGCATGCTGAGCACCTTTGGTTGCAAAAAGTTCCTTAACAACAAATGTAGTCATTTCTTATCTCATTTTCAAGTTAAACTGGACAGCTGTGCCATTCAGGTAAATATAAAGAGCAGATCAGTATTGACAGAAACCCAACTGATTATTATTAGGACTCAGATTGGAATCAGGACCAATAACTTGATCGGATCTCTACTTCTGATCATACTGGAGATTGTTGTGAGAGAGTTTGTGTGCAAGTGAATGTGATCACATTGGATCTGCTTTGTGGCTAACTGACTGTTAAAGTTATGTACAGCACCTCTATAATATTCACCAATCAGACACAACATTATGACCACTGACAGGTAACATTGATGTTGAGACTTAGACACCCAAATAAAAATTGTCCCACAACAAGCACACTCCGTCATGCAAATGGAAATCCCAAATGTCACTGGTCTACCCCTGTAGGAAAATGCACCCCACCACATGGAAAAAACATCAACCTAATCAGGAACATGTTGAGGAACATGACAATGGTCCATCATGTTGATCTGACCTCCAAACTTCCTACACCCCATTCTGATCAAGCATCAACAGGATGCAGTGGAACAAGTTTGATTGACAGAGGCCCCACTGGACAAGCCAGAGCACCCAAAGGATCCAGTGCCAACGTCCTGGTTCCAGACCCCATAGGACACCCTGAGAGGTCCTCTTGTCCATGCTCAATGGTTCAGAGTATTTTTGAGCACATAAGGGGGACCAACACAATATTAGGCAGGTGGTCATAATGTTATGCCTAATCAGTGTATATGTCTAGTTGTGTATTAAGCTGAATGTAACCGCTTGGACTAACTAACTAACTACTCTGCTGCAGATGTTGCAGATGCTCAAATTTCCATTTTTTTCTGAAAGCCTTTTGTTTGTCTTTTGATGAAAGCAGAAGTTTAAAGGTCATTCTTGACATTGTAAACAGAAGTAACAATGTCGCCGCAGGACTGTTTTTCCTTTTATTATCTCTGATAAATAGTCACGCTGACAAATTACTGAAGTGAGAAAAGTGACAGCAAGACAGAGATAGAGACACATGGAGTCAGACAGGCTCAGAGAGAGAAGTAGGCCGTCTCTTGCTTCCTCTCTGGGGACATGACAGATGAATTACTTAATCAGTTAATCATCAGCTGATCACAGGAGTGTACAGTACACAAACTTCTGATTTTACAAAGACACAGCAGAGGGGGAGAACACAGCATCTCCAAATTTGTTTCCTGTCGGATTTTTTTCTTGTTATTTATTTGCAGCCTCTTCACCAAGTGCTTTAAAACACTTCACAGGTTGGGAAGTTTCCTAAGACAGAGGCATAAGTTCGCCATATCTGGAAAACCAGCGGCTCTCACTGCTTAATTGGCTTCAAACAGTTTCTCAGTGTTACAAACTCCAACATTTCTCTGGTTTGTGAATGTGCAAATGAAGGTAGCCACATTAGCCATGCAGCAGGTCAACTGTAGGAAATGAAGAAGAATGATCTAACGAGTCATGTATTGATGTTTTAAAGGTTATGCTCTATTTGTAGGGCTGTTGCAATTAGTCAGCAAACTGATGACATCGGTGCTGAAAATGTGTTGGTGCAAATTTTTTAAATTCTTTCTCTGAAAAGCTGCATTTCATTGAAACAAATGTTTTTCTTCTGCATTACTACGTAATTGTTGTATCGTGACGTCGCTTGTTTTTGGCTGCAGTCATTAGTCAGCTGCAGTCAGCGCCACAGCTGTAGATAACAGCAGTGCCAACAGACTCCAGCTCAGTTCACTATAAAGGTGTCTATAGACCTTCGAAAGTATCAGAGTGCTTCAAATAACCAGAGAACAACTTTAATATGTAAGCCTTTGTTTACATTTTGTGCTGTGCTGCTTTATACAATGACATACAGTTTGTCAAAGTAAATTAACTTCTGAAAAGAGATTTGATTCAGTCTTTAAGACCTTGCACCCTTAAACAAGAAGAATTTAAACAACGTAATGCTACAAACAGCAGGCTAACTTGCAAAAATTTAGAATTTTTAAGTAAAATGTGTCTTCTATTGGTACTTGAGGATGCAACAGGTCGAGCTAAAACAGATTTACATACACTTAAAAGATTATTATAATTGCTGAGAGCAATTATTTTGTCCTTATTTTTCAAGGACAAAATAATTTATGGGAGGACTTTTGTGTTGGTTCTTGCAGCCAACAACAAAACAATTTTAATATTTACTTAACTGGAATTATGTTAGTGAGGAAGGGATAATGGCAGACAGTGAGGTAGATTCATCTGGCATTTTGGCGGAGATGCTCACCTAGTTTGCTCCATCCGCCCCGACCTCCTCCCTTTAAACAGTTCATCACAGTGTCACACTACTTCCTCCTCTGCTTCCAGTGGACAAGAGGGCTTTGAACAAAAACTTGTCATTTTGTGGTTATTTCTATAAAGTACTGTTGTTTTTCTTGGGAGGACAACCTCTTAAAGGGGCCACCAGTTATTCATTGTTTTGTATGTCACATGTTCTTAGTGTGTCTAAGGGCCCACAATATATATATAAAGACTATCCCCATGTTACTTTTCTGTCTCCATTGATCAGAGAGTGTGTCTCTGAATGAGCTGCTGAGATGTCACAGCAGGAGAAGTCTGCCATTCCCGGCTCCTCTGACTCAGACACTGAAACAGGACTAAAACCAGGGGTATTACAGGGATAGCAGAATGAATGATCAGTGCTGTTGAGGTGAATCTTGAAACACACATTCTGAAGACATGTGAGACCAACATGTTATAGAGGGGCTGTAACATGGGACCTTCAAAATTTTGCTGGAAAATCACACGTGTCGACCACAGAGGGCAGCAGACATGTCAGGGCAGCTACTCCGTCAAATAGAAATGCAGCAGAAGAAGACAAACTGGTGTTGTATTAGTTCTAAGCATGTGTATGTAGCACGCTTTAAAAATAAGTACATACTGTGCTGTCTAACATTAGTGTGTGTGCAGTATAAATCTCATGAGGGAGATTTCCAGTAGGTCTCTCGATAAGAATATTTTTGAATGTAGCCAGATTTATCCCTTCATCTAATCTCATTCTTCAAATCCAGCCTTCTGGTTTGAGGAGCCAGTCACAACAATTCTCCTCCTCATTCTGCTGGGATCAATAACTCCTTGAGGCAGAGACACAGTTACTGCTGTCTGTGGCACTGAATGAGTTTGGGGAGGAGACAGTCAGGTTCAGAGTTGCTGTCTCTCTCTCGATCTCTCTCTCTTTCTCTCTCTCTCCCTGCTACTGTTTCTTCCTTCCTCCCCTACCTTTCTTTGTCTCTCTCCCTTTCACTTCACCTCTCCCTCTCCCTCTCTCTTTCTCTCTGGAGGATGTCACCATGGCGACAGCACCGTGCGGATGCTGCAGTATGAGGACCAGGAGGGATGCAGCCTGTCTCCCATGGCAACCGCTAGTATAGGATGTGAACATCGTGTCGCCCACATTACAACCCCCCCCTCCCCCCAAACCCCACCTTGTATCACTGCCACCACCCAGTCTCTTATATATCCCCACCACCACCACCTTTGGCGCCAAAGCGTTGCCACGGTGATGAGTGTCGGCACGTGGCGTTATCGGTTCCCACCAAACCCCACATACGTAGATGTAATTATCACACTGCACCTGATATTTACTGAAGTATTCATATTTTTATTGTGATGTTACTGAAATAACAAACTAATTTACAAAAACAATTCAGCTTATATTTATTTATGACGAACTTGATAGGTTATTAAAGATAGGCAAAGGCATTTTAAGTCTCATCAGTAATGACTGCACTGCAGCCATAGAAAATAATCATCTCTGACTGGCTGATAGGTGTTGGCCTCAAGTGTAAGTTTGATATAAATAAATGCTCAAAGTAGGCTATATTAAACTGTAAGTAACCGTAGAAACAGCACAGATGATTCAGACTCATATAGCTTTTAGGTGATGTGGAGAAACTTACAGACAGTGAGACACTCCCAGGTCGTTTTACAGAGAGAACATTAGACTGCAGATGTCCGCAAAGAGCAGTAATGGACTCAAAGTGTCATGGCAGACATTTTGGATTTTCAGGTATCCAGAAATTGACAATACTGGATGGATTTCTGGACCTTCAGAGATCTGCACAAAGACAAAAAAACAGACTCCAGGTGTCTCACGTAAAGTGAAATAAGAGACTTCCAGGTGTCTTCATATGGCATGACAGGTGTTCTGCGAGATAAAAATGGATTCCAGCTGTCGCCATGGAGATAAAAATGTAGAACTTGCAGATGCATCTCAAGAGATGATAACGGACTTTCAATTTTTCATGGAGACACTGGTCTTCCACGTAAAGACTATCATACAGAGAAAATAATACACTTGGAACTGTCTCGAAAGAAACAATGGTGAACTCCAGGCGTCTACAGGGTCTATTACGGATGTAGAGGCATCCATTTGTAGACAATAAGTGACTCAAAGTGTTCAAATAGGAGTACAAACAGACACTGAATGTCATATTAAAGACACAAATGAATCATAAGTGTTTATGTAGGGACATATAATGGATTTCAGGTGTCCTTTCTAAGAAAATAATGCACCCCAGCTGTCCATACAAAAAATAATCCCCTCCCAACTGTCCTCATAGAGACAGTAATGCACTCCAGGTGTCCTCACATTGATTATTGTGGTTGTCCAGGTGTCTACGTACAGACAGCAACTGACTCAACTTGCTCACATAGAGACACCCATGGGCCTCCAGGTGTCCTCATAAACAAACATGGACTACAGATGTCCTTGAAGAGATAATTAAGAACAATTTGGTTTCTTTGCAAGACAATAAAGTACTCCAAGAGTCCTCATAGTCACAGAAATGCAAAACTGCAGTTGTCTTCATAAAGATTATAATAGACAACCCATAATGCAAGGCTGTCTGTATTGGCTGATGTTGCAGTAGCTACACTCTTCAGAAAGAATATCTATCCATTTATTTGTGCATATGAAATGCTTGTGCTCAGTCTGACCCTCACTAATGTCCACATCTTCATGTAGACAACCAATAAATTATTAATCGATTTAACTCACAGTATGTAATCAATCACTATGCATCAAATCAGACTGCGGCACATCAGTTTAGTAAAAAGAGGAAAATGTAATGTGTGAAGCCACCCTCTCTCTCTCTCTCTCTCTCCCTACACATAATTACCATGCATAGTCTCTCGTCCTTGTCTGCAGCGTTCCCTCGTTTCTGATCTGCTTTAATTACCATTGGAATTTTAATTGGCGGAAGACAGCAAGGTGGCCGAGGTCATGCACAGACATGCACACACACACACACACACACACACACAGAGAAAGGCAAGCTGGCAGCCTGACAGCCTATAAGGTAAAAGATGGAGGGATCATTTGAGGAAACATGTATTTGTGTGTGTTCGTGTGTGTTCGTGTGTTCGTGTGTGTGTGTTATCTGGGAGGAATCCTGACTGCAGTGTTATATGGTGAATGGAAAATCACTACATAACAAAAAAAAATTCTCTTTTTTTTTCCGCCTTCAAATTTGGATTTGAAAAAGCTATAGTGACATTTCCTGGCACCACCAGTGTTTCCAAATCATAAAAATAGTCGTATAATTACATCTTGACTGATTGTAGAACATTCCTCTTTACAAAGAAACAGAATCATCTAAATACAGACATTTAGTTGCTAAGGTGAAAGATGATAATGATAATCTTTTTTCATAACAAGATATGTTCTCATATGAATCAGCTGACCAATACAACAATGATACAAATTCATTTAGGGTTTCTAGAGTCTGGATGATTTGGTGGGTTAAGCACCGACTTTTGCATATTTCAGCATAGCATTTTGTGTATTATCTGTCTAATTACACAGTCCTGTTTCCCAAAGTTGGAAGACCTCCTTTGTTTAACTGATTAGTTTGAATGGATCTCCAAAACCTAGTCTGTCCTGTGGAGTTCCACAGGGATCAATCCTAGGTCCTCTATTGTTTTCAGCCTGCATTGGTCACATTAAATGAAAACACAGCATGGATTTTTTTTTTTTTTGGTTGTTTTATTTTCCTAAAAGATTGATGACTCTAAACTACCTGTTGCATGTTATGTTGTGCTATAAAGACAGCTGGTCTGTGTCAGATGTATCAGATTTGAGGTTTTAGACATTACAGAACTTTATTCACGCAGACGATGCAAAACATGAATGAATAATTTCTGATGATAGCTTAAAAAGAAATCTCTTTTTAAGCTATCAAAAGAGATGTTATACTAGTCTGATGTTTGACTCTGAGCTTCTCTTTGATTGACAGGTGACTAACGTAAAATTTTACCACTGAAGGTTAGCAACAACAATTTTGTGTTTTGCGGATCCTTAGAAGACCAATCATGCATTCCATTAGCTAAAGGCTCTTAACTATAAGTAAAATTTGTGGCCATGTTACACTAGTGTTTACATTCTTTCACTAGCAACATGATTCAGAAGCATGAGTCAAGTGTTTAATATAATATATAAAATGGTGATGAATCTGTGTAAACTGGGGAGGTTATAGCTATAGCAAAAGGTGACATTCCACCAGTGACACATAAACACACAACTAGCATATGAGAATCTAGAAAATGTAGAAATAATTCCCCAATATTATAGTAAGGCTAAGGATATAAGCAGGTGTAGTAAAGAGTCTTTAGTAGTTATAGTGTGATAAACTGTCCATCTGTTTGTTGGAAGCTCTGTTTTCAAACCAGAGTGGCACATGGAAAGCCTGGAACAGCAACATGATTGGACGAATCTGTAAAAATATCCGCTTCTCTTTATTATTTTTAACTTTATTATAAACTCTTGTGTTCTTGCAAGAAGGATGGCTCCATATGTTGAATGAATTGACTGGTCAGTAGTCGAGCTGTTTAAATATTTCGATCAGATCTTCTGAAGTTCATTTGCTTGGGAGCAGTTAAGCCCAAAGACAGCTGGATAATCAGCTAATCTGGCTTCGTAGGAACCAGTTGTGCAAATGTCATCCTGCCGCAGTTTCACAACTCTTTTCAGCAGGTTACTGGCTGAAGTTACAGCAGGAGAGTCAAATGAGACTCAAGGTCAGAAGTTCTTACAGCTCATATTAACAGAGTAGAGAGCAACAAGCTCAATTTGTGAACACTGGTCTGACTTCAGTATATCAGAGAGCAAGTGTGCCTGATCAGTGAATGCTAACAAGTATACTACTAATCTAATAAAGAGTGATGGAAAAGTAATGAACAAATTATGCAGGAAAAAATTACTTTTATTTTATGTGCACATGACCGAAAATATTCCATCCACCCAGGTGAAAGTAAAGAAGTAAACATCCCTGTTCATGTTAAAATGAACCTTATTATCTCCTAATGAGGCTAATTTCTTTAAAACCATTCATAGACTTACTCATGGCTTTATATTCTAATTTGATTAGAGTTATGCAAGCTATAAATGCCACACTGTTGTGCACTGTTTTAGTAATGTTAGACACTGATTTGGACACTTTTGTAGTCTGATTGTGTCAAGGTGCAAGGACACTGTAACATCACATCACTCTTTATGTTCCTTTCCACATATTAGACATGGCGCATGTGTCTGATTTGCTAATTTGCTCCTAATTATACTTTAATATAATAGAAAACAACAGACAATGAATGATGGTATTAAAAATGTCTTTATATATATTTGGACAATTTTGATCACACCAGGCACATAAAATAAGAGAATTAGGACAAAGAATGTAGTGCGACTTGTTTAAACTAAACTACGTGTTACTCACTTTGATGTTTAGTAACTCAATTCTAGGGCTGGTCCCGAATATTCGAACATCCGAAAATTTGTTTGTTGTGGTGGTATACAAATAATAATTTTGATATTTGAATATTCGTGCGCGCCACCGAGCGTCACCGAACGTTCGGTGGTGCTGCCGGGCGTTGCTGAGGCTGTAGTACAACGCCGGGCATCGCCGAGCGTCGCCGAGCGTCGCCAAATGCTGCCGAGTGTTACCAAGGCTGTAGCAGGCTGCTGAGTGCTGCCGAGTGTTGCTGAGGCTCTAGAGTGCCGCGGTGGTTCTAGTTCGCAGACCTGCCAACTCCGATGTGATGCTCCGGTGTCGTTGTCGTTACTGTTTGAGTATACTACGCACGTCTGAACATGATAAATATCATACATTATAGATAATGCTTATGAAGAGGTATATTTTGCAGCATTTGCTTTTTTATAATGGTTGCTGCTTGTTTGCATCACCCACGCTTCATCCCTCTTTTCCCAAACCGGGATCATCTGGCTCCAGAAAACTGGCAACAAGTGGTAAACCCAAATTCCAGGCTTCAAAATCATCCTTTCGAAAATCTGAGTGGGATCACAGAGACTCCAGAGACATGTTCTTTCTAGGTTAAGAAATGTCTTAATGAGCTGGCTGCACTTTACTGCTTTCAGTATATTTCGGTTTATTTCAGAAAATTCCCAGCAACATCTCACAGTGTTTTATATGGTTATGCAATAGATGGTAGTTCAAACACCAAATAACATAGATAGACACATTCTCATATTGTCACTGAGCCAAAGAAGTAAATGGAAGAAAGTCTTTGTTCGGAGTTATCAGGCTTTATTTTGCATGTTTGTCCAACAAACACACAACCGTTTCTGTCAGAGAAGCAGCGTCACCTCCTCCATCTCGCCCTCCAAACACAAAATAAGCTCTTTCATATGGAAATGGACTAATTGATTTCCTAAAATCCACATTAAAGCCGTGTATAATTGTGCTTGCTGTTTTGGAGCAATTAAAACAGAATTTTCCCAACAGTTAATGACTATTATGGGATTTGCGTAATTGAGGCCCCGGTTGAATAAGCTTTGTTTTTTTTTTTTCCTTTCTGAGCGGCTGACTCTCCTCCTCAGCGAGAGCGAGTGAAAATCCACTGCAGCGTCTTAATGCGTGAAGCACAGCAGAGGGAGTCGCAGCACTTTGACCTCTGACCTTCACACACCAAACCATTTCTTCCCACGACCCTCATGATGCAGACAGTGTCCCTACACATCAGGCTCTGGGCTTCTCTGCCGAAAGGCTTCTTAACACTGCAAAGCTACATTGGATTTATTTGTGGCTATGACGGCAGCAGGGCACAAGTTGGAAAAGATTGTTGCAATAATGAAATATTTATATAAATGTCTTTGCTTTTTAATATAATATGATATAGTCTTGACATATAAAGCTTTCTGCTTTTATGAAATATGTCACAATGACCAAAAAAATATTGTTATAAATTGTTTTACATGTCATATTCTTAAATGGTTGTCACTTTAATAACCATTGGTGCATTCTGCTTAGAATGCATTTTTGGCTGAATGCAATAATACAAGGACAGTTTTGCCTTGCTGCAGCATGCAGCATTTGTTTAATTCTCTCCAAGGTAATTTTCTTTTTTCTTTTTTGCCTCTGATTATCCATAAATGTGCACAGGTGCTCATATGGCCCACACTTAGTGACAGAAAGGAGCTTCACCATTTACATGATTACAACCTCAAACAGCTCTTGGTCGTCCACACCCTTGGTTTCCCCCATATCCTTTTGATGGGAGTGTGCCTATATTCCCACAGCCCTATATTCCCACAGCCCTATGTTCCCACATTTCTAAGATTTTTTTTTCAAAATTAGGTTCCCACATTTCTACCCCTGGTAGTTAGAGGTTCACCACTCAATCCCATGGTTGGTGGTTTGAAGGAGAGAGCTAGTTTCCAAACTCTCTCGAGCTCAACACCACTACTCCAACATGGGGTTGCTGTGAAGTGATGAACCGCATGGAAATATCTGCGTTTACCCTTCGTGTAAACAGGGCTTTAGAAATGTGAGACATGTGGGAACACAGGGCCTAATTTTCAAAATTTTCACTGTAAAAAAAATCTTAAAATGTGGGAACATAGGGCTTACACCTTTTTGAAAATAAGACCCTGAGGGTGGATTGAAAAAATGTACAACAATGGGAATGGCTCAAATCAGATTGCAAACGCAGGACTTACATTTCAAAGTTGTGTTCCGACAGTCTTGTCATCATATGATCGTGTTGTAAAGGTGTAAATAGTTTTGATGCAGTAAATGTTTTCTTCATTTCTGTGCCATTGTTTCATGATGTGCTATATAAGTCAGGACAGACAGTCTTCAAGTGATCTCCTCCAGAGATTGGCTTGTGTTGCATTGAACATTTAGGAATAAATAATTTATTTCTTGTCATTGCATCTGGCTGCTGCAACAGTTCAAGACACCCCTCAGCAGTTTCCTAATAATCCCTGTTTGGATTCATGTTTCCAAGGTGAAACTGGCAATACTGTTTGACAGCTGCTCGATAAACATCAGTGCACAAAACAATCAAGTTTTAATGTCTGTGAGCTGCAAAAATTACTTTAAGAGGGTTTTTTGGTGGTTCCTTTCACAAAGGAATACACATTTTTGCTTTCCTTTAAAAATCTTTCTATGTGTTTTACCTAAAACTCACAAAACACACAACAACCACCTGGTAGAACCATTGTTTCCTGAATTAGAAGTCTAACAGTGAGAACATTAAATTTTGTAGGCAACCACATGAAAGAATTATACTTTCTTAAAATATCACTTTCCCACCTTCCTACAGACTTCCATCAAGCAGAAATAAAGTTCACCGTTCTTTTATACAGTTTAAATGCTTTGTCTTTCAACCGCCTAATAGTTTTGAAACGCAAAAGCCAAATTTAACCGAGCTGTCCAGCCAAGCTGTGCTGATTACGGCTAAGTGCTGCTATGTGTTTTGCCTCTGTGGGATCAAATGTGAGCCTTTATGTGTTTGCCCCATTTTGGCTTTGTTTTTAGACTTATTTATCCTGAGGATCAGTTCCAGTTAGCAGTAGAAGGGTGAGCTTTGGGCCAGAAAAGCTGAAGATACACTGGCTCAAATGGTCAAACAGTAAAAAAAAAAAGATCAAGGATGGCTACTGATCATTTATGTGCTCTCTGTCTCACCTCAGCGTCTACGGCTGCCCACTGGCCAAAAAGAGGAAGGCTCTGGAAAAACAACCGCTGGAGCCAGCTGCCAAGAGGAGGCCCTTCCTCACCTCCTGCCCGGGTGAGGAGGAGGAGGACGCTGGCGCCTACGCCGGCTACGATAATGAAGCCATGGAAGTGAGGCAGGCAGGGAAGGAGCAGGGAGAGGTAGTGGAAGAAGATGAGGAGGACGAGGATGGGGAGAGAGAAGGGGACGAGGAAGAAGATGGGGAGGTGGAGGACGAGTTCTCAGAAGACAACGAGGAGCAGGGTGAGGAAGAGGAGGAAGAAGAAGAAGAGGAGGAGGAGATAGAGGTTGATAGAGCAGACGCAACAATAGGGGTTGCGCAGGCAGAGGATGAGGAGGGAATGGATGAGGAAGAGGAAGATGTGGACGATGGTGATGACGAGGAAGAGCAGGAAGATGAGGCAGAGGAAGACGAACAGGAAGAAGAGGAGGAGGAGGAAGAGGAGTTGCAGACTCGTCAGCAGGGTGAGTTCACTGTTTCCTACTTTGGTTGCTCAAAGCAGATAAAATAAAGATCGATCTGAACTGAAATGATTGTAGTGTCTTCGAGAACAACCCAGACGAGAGTGAGTCAGTAATTTTTATCTGGTTAAGGCTTGTTTAGGCTGAGTACAAGTAGAAATCTGTGGGCCTAAAAACTGGAGCCAACTCAAATTGATAAAAACTGCAGTTCCTCAAATGGCCACTTGAGGCTGACTCAAAAAGTGAGTCAATCCCCATAGACCCCCATGTTAAAATGTACAACTTTACAGCAGAAATAAACATGTTTACGGCCTTGTATAAAAACAGTTTCAGTCTCTATAGCTAAATTCCTTGTTTTTGACTACTGTGTGGTGGGTGAATTTTTATATAACTATCCCACTTAAATTATATTGAGGCTTAAAGTTATGCATAATCATGATAACTACCACCTCAGCTCCACTTCATTCATCATTTTCGGGTAGTGTTAGAGCTAAGAGGTTTCAGGCGCTGCCAAGATGGCAATGGCTGAAGCCAACACACTGAGCTTCAAAACGAAACCTATGAGTGGCGTCATGAACAGTTCATCCATCTTTATGTACAGTCATTGCTTAAGAGAGCTAAAAAACTGGCTAGCAGGAAAACATGCTCATGATCAACAAAAAACAAAGTTACAAGTGTCAACATCAGAAAACTCTCCGTTTGATCTGACAATCAGTTAATTTTTCGTGATGTAACGTTATTTTTGGATACAAAAATAGCTTTTGGCCAGTTCATGGTTTCTGCATCCGTTTGGCTGGAAGGGTCATTGAGATGCAAGTTTTGTCTTTGGTACAATAGAAGATACACCTAAACTCCCGTGGGGACATGATCACGCTGCACTGGTTTGCAGACTATGAGAACAGTGACTGTACATACACTGGAAAGAAAAACAGGAGGCTGCTTGTGCACTGTATATTTGCACTGTATTCCCCATCCTTGATGCTACTCTCATTAGGTGGTTGCACTTTAAAATGTTTTCTTGTTGTTCAGCCAAACACAGCAAACCAGAGAGCTTTTTCTCTTGCATGGTGTTGTGTCTCTGTGCAAACCTGATATTAGTACATATAGAAACGTATGAGTCACTGCCAAGTAAGTCTGTACATTAGCTGTCCGCGCCCCTAATGTGGTATAATCAAAGCTTTACTCAGGGTTAAATAAGGAATCCCAGACTGGTTCGTTGGAAAGGGGAAAACAAGTGTCTCCAGTGTCAAAGTCTGACATTGTGATGACCCATCAATTCACCCTGACCTGCTTCATCTACAGACCTTGCAGGAGTCATGATTACGATGACCGCTAGAGGTCATTTGTTGTTACTGAATATTTCCTGAAGCAATCACTTTTGCCTTTTTCCTGGTCAGGACAGTCTGCTGGATGCCAAATATCCTGTGAGGATTGCAGCTGGATCTGTGAGGGAGTCGTCATGTTTGAACAGTGTCCTGGAACTTTCCCAAAAAGGAGAACTACAATATGTTAAGACGCCTAATCGATATTGCTCGGACAGATAGATAAACTCAGTAGTGTTACAGATTCTATGTCTGGAAGAGGCTCATATTCAGGTCCTGTTCTGGGTCAAGCTGCTGTCCACTTCTGGTTGCAGTTTGCATCTGCAGTAGGAGAGGACAGAGTGAAAGGAGGCAACTCTCTGGTAGACCAGATGCTCTACACTCTCCCTCCCACCATGCTTACCTCGATTCCCCCCGAACACCCCCCGTGTCCTCAATCGCTTCTGACAGCACTTCACGAATAATCGGGAGAGGAGCTCTGCTGAGTTAATAACTCCCACCCTCCCCTCCCCTCCCCGTTCGCCTCCTCGTCTCGGCGGACGTGTCACATGTGCTCTGCCTCGGTTTCTCCTCCCGAGGATATTTATGGCTCCTGAATCGGAGCACCTCACACGCCTCCCTTTTCAATTTCTCTGCTCTCATTTGCCATCACTGTCCCCAAAATCAACAGCGAGGCTTAGCAGGGAGAGTCGCGCTGCTCTGCACAGCTCTGGGTTGTATGTTTTTTGTGAGTAAACAGTGGATCATAATTGGGAGTGATGCAGCTAATATATTCAGGAATAAATGTGAAAAAAAACAGTCCAACAGCATTGCTGAGATGATTAGAGGCTATAAAAGCTCCATCTCCACTTCATCTTCAGGATTTGCATTCTATAAATGAACACATATTTATATTATCTGCAAAATGAATCCATTTCCTCTTTCATTTTTGAGCAATTATCTACTGTTTACGTTGTTTATCGTGCAATATACAGACAGACCTTTGCTAAAGGTAATAACTGGCTGTGATGTGGGATGCTAAAAAACAATGTAAAGCCAGACAGGTTTGTTTTTCACTTTCTGTCTGCAGAGAACCACTACAAGCCCAGTGGACAATCAAAGCTCATTCCAATTCAGAAGGACGACAACAACAACAACAGCTGCACCATCAGCGCAGGTAACGGCACCGGAGAGGAGTACGAGAACTACGACGAGCTGGTCGCCAAGTCACTGCTCAACCTTGGCAAGATCGCTGAGGACGCTGCCTACCAGGCCATGACCGAGTCCGAGATGAACAGCAACTCCTCCAACAGCGCTGGGGAGGATGACGACGACGAGGACGATGACGGCAGCGAGCAGGGCGACAGGAAGGGCGAACTGAGCGTGGACTTGGACAGCGATGTGGTCAGAGAGACGGTGGACTCCCTGAAGCTCCTGGCACAGGGTCACGGTGCCATGCTGCCCGAAGACGGCTACCCAGAGAGCGCCATGGTGGATGACAGCGGCCATGCAAACGGGCGGCCCTGCATGGGGGCGAGGGGTCAGGCAGAGGAGAGCGAGGAGGAGGTGTGTCTCAGCAGTCTGGAGTGTCTGAGGAACCAGTGCTTCGATCTGGCTCGGAAGCTGAGTGAGACGCAGCCATGTGATCGCCCGGCCCTCCACGCCCTCCACCACCAGCTCCACAACCCAGTGGACCAGCAGGTGGCGCACCACCTGAGCAGGTAGGAAATCTCTCTACAGTCCTGTGATTACTCCTTGTTTATGCCTCACATTTTTAAAGCCAAATTTGTGTGTTTTTAAATATTTTGCAAGTGATTTTGTAATATTGATAACACATAGCGTTATTGCTTTCTTCTCTGAACAATAAGGTCAGATTTGAAAGACGAAGGGCACTGTCCTTCCAACATTACTGTCTGCTCAGGTATGAGAAAGCAGAGATAAATGGAGATGAAGGAAGTATTTAGTAAAAGTAAAACTTTCACAGTTTTTGTCTTGTATTTAAAATGCTAAGTATACTTAACCCCTCAAAAGCCCAAAACCTGCTGGCGGGTTTGAAGGATGTATTGTCTTTAAAAAAAATCTCCAAAATTACACCATTTATCACAGCTACAAACTGAACAAGCAGAAAAACTTGTTGAACTTTAAACTTCCCAACGTCCGGGATCTACTTATCTATGACATGCTGTTCGCTTAGGAAAATGATTCAAATCTAAATCAAGATATTTCATTAAAATGATTTTATTTTCCACGTCTTATTTAAAAATTTACCAAAAAATAAACATTTGCACAAACCAGATGCTGTTAAAAACTAGAAATTCTTCACTACTTGGTGCAACCGTGAAGCCATCAGTGGCTCAGCTAAGACCAACAGTCGCATGACAAAAATTTAAAGACCTTTGTGCTGAACTGTAGGCTGCTTGAATAGAGCACCTAGGAGACAGGTATGGAAACAAATTAGAAAATGCAAGTAGTAAAATATCTATAGTACATGGAAGAACTGTTTTTTTCCCAACATCTGTTGGCACTTGTACATGTTAATTCCAGGCCTTTCATTTTTCCTTTTTTTATTGATTTATGGTATCATGACTTAGTTATTCTGTACAAAAGACATTTCTGAGTCCTGTCTTCCTCTTGCCATGGTTGTGCTGCTACCATAAAGGGGCAGGAAGCTGCTTGGAGCTTGTTGTGGAAAATCTGGATGAGCCGAGCAAAGACAGTCAAGATGCAGCAGATTTTGTCTTTGTAATTTAATAAAGGATGAAAGGAGTAAAAATGAATAATAAAGAAGAGAAATGCAGATCGAATATTTCAGCTGAAAGGCAGAGCTCCGACACCAGGCTCGTGTTCAGAGGTCTGACCCCGACAAAGAGACAAAATGCAAACTTATACCATTATCCATCCTAGACACAGCATCTATCTTTCACATAACAGAAGCTTTGCTTTTCCCATGAAAACAACACAGACTCCTCAGCCGAGGAGTCTCAGGGCCTTGAGGCCTAGCACTGGTCACAACATCTCATATCATAGCAAGACAGAGGAAACAACTCAGTCAGGTCTATTGTGTTCTCTTGATTAACAGTACAAAACAGTAGAGTACAACAGTACAAAATGAAATTTTTCTACAACAGAGCTCAGAGCTTAAAACAGAATCACTGTCAGCATATGATGCAGCTGACTAAGGTGGAGCACTCTAAGCACGTTCTTTTTTTATAAATTTTAGTTTTCAACTTTTTTTCACTTTGGCTACTTTCAGTAGCTTATCTTGTAAAACTACAAGGAAGCTAGCTGCAGAACAGTTTTATCTTCCAGAACAACACAGACAATATAATAAACCCATTTGGTGGAGTATGACACAAATGACTCTTTATTTTATGTTAGTGCTCAAGTGGAGAAGAATCAACAGAAGACACATTTAAACTAGCATCATTCTTTTAACCTCTGCTTATCACTCAGTTGCAATTTTCACTTGTTTCCTACCAACTTGTCAGGTATGACAGCTGCCAGCAGGGTGCACACGAGGAGCCCAGGTGTCTGGAGCGCAGCTACTCAGACATGGTGAACCTAATGAAGCTGGAGGAGCAGCTGAGCCCGGCGTCCAGAGGCTACCCGACCAGCTGCAGCCAGGAGGGCGACGAGGACACCACGTCGGTGGCCTCCGACCGCTCGGACGAGACCTTCGACATGGCCAAGGGAAACCTGTCACTGCTGGAGAAGGCCATCGCCCTGGAATCAGAGAGGGCGAAGGTCATGAGGGACCGCATGACCTCAGAGCACACGATGCCCCGTCGGGATCACCATCACCATCGCGGCCACGGCGAGCATAGCCCGAGGCAGAGCAGCGCCGCAGAGGAGCGCAAGTCCAGGATGCAGCAGGATGGGTTGAAGAGGGCGTACTACCCTAAAGGTAGGCAGCGAAAACCCACACACTGACCCACAGTGGGTCTTTATCGATTTATGCTCAGCAAAGTTGTGAGATAAGATATGCTGATTTTTCATGTTTGCTCACTTTGGACACTGCTGGAAAATCTGTCAGGTCTGTTGAGCAGTTTGGCACCAACTTAAATCTGTCTTGTCTTTTTGGTATCGCATATTGTGTTTGGACATCAGTACACACAATTTTAAGGTTTGAAATTTATAGTAGTTGCAGCTGTTTTGAGCTCAGACCCACAGCATAACACATTATGAAATACATTGAAATTTGAAACAATGGATTGTTCATGAGAAGCTTTTCCAACACTGCATCTGCATCCTCATGGTTCTTCGCTCAAATGTTTCCCGTCTAGGTTTTTCTTTTAATGTTCCTACTATTTTTTCCTCCAGAATGTCTGGACTTTGAGAAGCAAATATAATTCTGTCAGGCCTCTCCAGCTTTACACGAAACAGCATCAGTAATTACAACACCTGAGCAAAATAATTTTCCAACTAGTTTAGAAGAAATATGTTTTTAATTTGTCAATAAAAGGTCAACACCGTAATATTAAAGCTTTAGAACGAAAACAGGATAAACACTGTTTGCTCTTGCAACAAATGCTCCTCAAACCTCAGTGCTTGAACTGTATTCACAAAGTTGTCAAGTGATCATGTTTCCTCCTCAAAATTCTGCCAGTTTCACATCACCTTTTCACGTCACATTTGACCTTAACCAGCTTTTACTGAACAAATCTGACCCTAGGTCAGGCGGGAGGACGTTTATCTTGTCTGCCTGACTTATTGTAGCACTCAATACTGCAGCCGCCGCAGGCTATCAGTGCTGTAGCAGGAAAGAAACACATAACTGTAACTTTAATGTCTGTATTTTTCCTCCCTGATTTGAACATTTCAGTGAGCATTGCTGGATTGAATGAGTTTTCTGACCCCTGGGCTCTTAAAACCTGTTAAAACCCCATTGTGTTATTTCAGAATTGCTGTACATGGCTGCAGATGAGGTAATGGGCACTCATTTTCTGCATTCAGGTCTAACACACTTTTTTTTTGCAGATGCATGGTTTTCCACTGACAGCAGCTTATGTTGTTAAAATAGGCCGGTGTGGGAACATCAGACGGCCGGCTTGTCAGGCATGAGTAATGGCAATCTGCACGGCCCGTTAGGAGAGCAAATCTCATCTGTGGGACGCTCTCTGCGGCCTATTTCTCTAAATCCACTCAAATACAACCCCACCACCACTGGGAGGGAGTCAGCGCTGTGCAGTCATCACCCTCACAACAGATTCAGATGGGCTTCTGACTGCTTCATTAGAACAGGGCAAGTCTTTGCTAACTCATAAGAAGTTATTAGTCCACAAGAAATAATGAGTGTGAATCTGTGCAGGGACAGTATAGTTGTCTAACTGTAGCCTGGCGTGTTAGCTGGTTTCTTATTGGCCTGTTGCCTGTTCTGTTGTGTTTGTCAGTAAGTATCAAGTGATGTGTCCTTCTTGCCGATGTCATTTCAGCTGAGAACAATCTGAATATTGGAGAGAAGATTTCATCTACACTTATTTGGGATTTTTGCCGCACTTTGCAATGAATGTAGAAGGTAGCTAGCTATCTATGTAGGACGATGATTCGTAATCCCATCATAATAAGCTCTGATTGATCTATTGTTTCTCGAACCAACGGAAATCAGTGGGTACAACATCACGCCTACAGTTTTTGCTTTGCTAAACAAATCTGAGTTGTGGGTGGCAGTTCAGAACCAGGCTACTAGCCAAATCTGGCAGCCATAAATGGACCAGAGCTGGTTCACTTTCAGTCCTTTGATGGCGGAAAACTGTGCCGACACTTGGACGCTGGTTACCTTACTCAACAACGCCTCCATTTCATTTTCGCTGTCCCATTTCTCCGTCCTTTCCAGACTCTTCCAGGGGGGAGAAGAAGGAGAGCAAGTGTCCGACACCAGGCTGCGATGGGACTGGTCATGTGACGGGTTTGTACCCGCATCACCGCAGCCTGTCTGGGTGTCCCCACAAGGATCGAGTCCCGCCTGAGAGTAGGTCCCTCTGCTTGGATGTATTGCTGCATTGGAAATGCACCCTGCTTTAAGAAACTCAAAATAATTACAGTCTGACAAGTCATTTCAGCTAAAACAGCACTTCAGTCTGATGTTTTAGCTTGTTTTTTAAAATTGAACAGTCAATTCTCAGAGGTGGAGCAGCTTTAAAAGTAGAAATCAGCTTGGTAAGTTAAACCTCAGGTAGGGGGAGGTTAAGACTCAACTTTTCTGACTGCTACACTGTTAGCGATTTGTCTAAAGACTGCTGTTAAATGGCAAATAACCAACTCTGGAATAGTGTTAAATGCAATTAGCAACATATACATACATATGTAGCACAGCAGGCTAGCTAACATTAAAATTAAGCTTTCAACTAAAACTAGTTTGGACAGGGGTTAGCTAATCTAATTAGCCGTCTTACTGCTCATTTCCACATAACTTTGCGTATGTGCAAGAGTCAACTGAAATTCCACTGTGTTTGTGAAAATTCTCATTAACTTTTTTTTTGGTCCCAATTTTGCCTCCAGTCTTTGGGAAAAATTTTACTTTAACAATTTTTGGAGGGACTGCACAAAGCAAATGAGCTAACAGGCTAACGGGATATTCAGTAGTTTGACTATGTTGACTGTCAAATTCTTTAGTGTATTACATTTACATTTAATGTAAGGAACTAGTAGCTAGTTTAAGATATGCTACAGAGTTCTGGACGAAGCTGTGTGGAAATGAGGTCAGACAGTAAGTAGTCGTAGTAATATTAGTCCAGGTACTAGGTCCATTGGATCCCACTGGGTCTAGTGCCTGTTCATGTCGTCATTCAGACTGTACTTAAATGTGAGATATTTTGAACTACAATATCTTTAGTTTGCCAAAACCAGATCAATGATACTACTAAGTCTTAGAGTAATGCTCGGACGCGTCAGAGTCAGAAAAATAGTAGAGTTCAAATGATGTTAGAGAGTAAAAATGAGTTATCTCCACACCCTGAGCTTCAACTCAGCCAAAATGTATGTATATCTGAGACAGTAATACTACTTTATTGCACCTTATAACATGAGACTTGCTCTCTGAAGTGTCGCCCACTTCACAGGCCAAGTTAAAATAGTTTTGGTCAGAACAGTATTAAGAGGCTGATATTCTGTTGTTGATTGAAGAACAAGATTTTAGGTTGAAATACTGATTTCAAATGACTTGTTGGATGGGCTGTGTCGCAGTGAAACTTGGACAATGTTGGGCATGTTGGCTGTCCACCATCATGCATCTGTCCTGCATGACTCAGCATTTGTGTTTTGTTGTGTCGGAACTGTTTTTGCTGGGTTTGACTTGGTAAGAGTGACAAGAGGAGCTGAGGATTTGTTGTTTATTGTGTAGAAGAGCCTGACAACTCGTGGTTTTACATATTTTTAATCAGTGAAGGAGCAAAGTTCAAGATAAACTTTGACGGCGTTAAAACATTATCAAAGTTTTGTGTTTCAAAGCTGCTGAACTTTGAAAAGTGATTTGAATGCATCAAGTCCAAATCAACGTATCTCAATATTATTTAAATCCTCCAAAGTGAATATATTCAAGTACTGAAGTGAAAACTGAGCTGTTTCTAATTAGTGTTCATACAACAAAAACCTGTTCAAAGTTGGTCTTATGCTTACTGTGGCATCAGAAAGGTTTTCTTTGTTTTTTTAGTTTCTGTGTCCTCCTTTACTTTCTTTTCTTTCTCCTCATCACACCTGCCTGATGTCTCGTTTTGGTATCTGTGTTGCTGATGTAACATGAACAGCATGAAGAATCAGTTTGATCAACCTGCTGACTGCAAAACCTCACTAAACAACCTGCATGAGAACACCTACGACCATCCAAACCTGCTTTAACCATGCTCACTGACCTCACAGGTAAAATCTTCCATTAGATAAGATGAGACCTAATTCCTCCTGGTGGGGCAATTGGATCTCACACTTGCAAATGTCAGCAATTTAAAGCAGACCAGAATGGAATACAAATTAAGAATACAAGGGATAGTATTTGAAGTTTTCTTTTAGCCTCAAAGCTACTGCTTTGTACATAACATATTCACCGCTAATTTTTTAATAAGAGCAGGAATTACTTTTTAATATTGAAAAATATTTTGATAAATTATGATATATTGAAGCTGCCTAAACTCCTGAGGCAAAGAATGCAAAATGAGGTACGATCGAAAAGTTTCAAACACTGTATCTGATTTAAATTTGGCAGCAATTCCTGCCGAAGTATTCTCCTGTGCAGCGATTCAGAGCTCCCAACCCTTCTGCGACGCTTGTAAGGCTCCCTGGAAGTCTTGTTACATAAACATGTCAGCCACCATCTGTGATGGGTGCTGAATCTCCTAAACTGTGTCAAAACAGCGATCCCTTAACTTGAGTTTCATTTTAGGGAAGAGGAAGAAGTCACAGGGAAATACATCTAGTGAGAAGGACGGGTGGAGAATGAAGCTTGTGTTGATGTGACCAAAAAAATCAATGTAATCTCCAAGCTGTAACTGGGCACCAGCCATATGCCTTTTTGCTGAATGTTCTCCCTCAGAGGCATCATGATACTACAGTAGAACTCTGCCTCGACAGTCCCACCTTGTCCCTGTACACAATCACATGAATATCATCTGACCTGAAAAGTGCAGGCTCCTATTCTGAAAAGTGTTTCTCCTCTTGATGGTAGCCCCAGACCCACCTCTTACATGCATGGCATGAAGGTTGGATCATCTCGGCTGCTGACTAAGTGGTGGTGTCACGAGGTCTCTTGAATAACGACAGCACAAATATTCAGTATGCAAGTAAAATAAAATTAAAAGATTAAAAATAAATATACTTGCACAGTCTATAGACATGCATGTCAAAGCTTGTTCAACATGTAAATACCTGCAAATTCTGCTATAAACGGATATTTGGATCTACAACAGTCTACAATGATCCCTACCTGAAGCAAAATTATGAACCTACATTGATCACTAACACATCGTTTTCCACCTGCAGTGTCATCAGTAGGTCTTTACTGTGCATGACAACCTTCTGCATCCGGAGCACTCTCATGTCATGAATTTTCATGAAATTACTGCAGTCATCAAAATGCAAATGTGAATTGTGTTTCCCCAGCAGGAAGGGATTACACGAGCCAGACATGAGTACAAACAGAGGGCAGTTTGAGGGAAAGTTGGTGAGAAAAAGAAGCAGCATTTACCTTGAACTTGAAATATTTTTTAAAACAAGGTATTTTCTGCTGGGAGCAGAAGCAAACCTGAAACTGAGTTGTTCAAAAGTGAAACAAACAGGTTAATATGGGTTTACTTCCTGCTGTCGATACATAATCTTTTCACAGTCTGACATAGCACTGTATACTTTGTTGCAGTGTTCGTGCTCATTTTGTGAAGTATTTGGCCCATTGTCGTGTCAGTTGTGCAGCTGTAATTTATCATGTAAGTGGTGCAGCTGTAATCTGTGCATGCCTAACCGCCGAGCTGAACGCCCGTTAACTCTCCTGTCTGCTCCTAACCCCTCGCTGTCTTTCTCACCTTTTCCTGTCTGTCAAAGTCCTTGCCATGTATGAAAATGTTTTAAAGTGCCCTACTCCTGGCTGCTCTGGACGGGGTCATGTCAATAGCAACAGGAACTCGCATCGCAGGTGAGTGAGTGGCCTTCAGCCCTGCTGCTGTCAGCTGAACCACACCTCCGGCGTGTGAATGTGGCTGATTTGTCGTACAAATGCTGTCTGTGTGTTGTTTGAGAAGGAAAATTCAGATCAAACTAACTACTGATACTGACCTCCTATATGGGCTCCTGTGCTCTCCTTCTACCTGGTGCTGTTTCCTGCCATAGACCAAAAACATGCAAGTTAGTTCATTGGCATCTCTAAATTGCCCCTATGCATAAATGTGAGCCCAGTGTCAGCTGAGATTGACTCCACTGCCTCCACAACTCTCTAAAGGGAAGCAGGTATAGTCAATGGATGGATGATTGTAGAGCTGCTGTGATTAGTCAGCATAATTAATGACGTCAATGCTGAATTGACATCAATATTTTTAACTGCCGCTTGTGCCATGACGTCAGTCATTTTTGGCTTCATTCATTGCAGTCAGCATAACTGCTGGCAGTAGCGGCGGCAGCAAAGTCCAACTCGGTTGAGTGTAAAAGTTTCCAAATACCCAAGGCCCTGAAAGTATGGGAGTGGTTCAAATGATCACTGAGCAAAAAGGTGGCTTGTACACAAGTTTCATTATCATACTACAGCAATACAGAGTAATGTATGAACACAAGAAGAGTAAAACACAGACGGGCTGTTCAGCATGGAGGCACTGTTTGCTTCTCTCCTGCTCCCTGTGCTCACATATACTGTACTTTAATACAGCTGAATTCCCAGTAAAGCTGTTCTCATTTACATATTTTTCTGTTTCTGTTGTCAGTAAACACAACAAGTGTGAAATAGTAACTAAAATGCGCCTCATTAAGACTAAATGTTAACCAGCAGGCCCATCTAACGTGCTGCTCTGCACTGTTAAGGTCCAGATTTTTTACATTGCGGCGTCATCTGACAAAGTCACCATAAACATGAGTTAAAGACAGGTTGAGCTGTGATTTCATAGAATTCAGAGCTACCACCAAAGTCGGGAACAAATACACAATAAAGGGACAGGAAATTTCTTTAGCTGCTCTGTGCTTTTAAAATATCCTCTATGCCCACCTTGTGCTTTGCTATTGACCTAACTTTTTTGCTCTCTTTAGAGATTTTCTACCAACTTGGATTAGTATAAGTCTTCTTTTTTATTTATTTTCATCATAGTGGAGTTTAACTCAATGACTTAGGATTTGTCAAACTAAAATAAATTCAACTAAAATGGTCATTTTACTTTTTTGGAGATAAAATAATAATTTAGATTAACTAATTAAAAAAAAAAAAGTTAATAGATTAATTGCTAAAAGAATAGTAAGTTTGTGGTCGCCCTAAATTGGTGTGCAAGTCTTGAATGCTTGAGTGCAAGTTGGAGACAACAAGGTCCTGAATGCTGACTACAAAATGAAATTTGAGGTGCTGAAGTCTCATTTACTGTGATGTAGAATCAGAACTATGTCAGTGTCTCAGGTCTACAGTGCTGCACTGTTTCGCCTCGTTCTTCCAGTTTTAAAACCTGAAGAGTGCTGGCTTTACAAACCATCACATGTGAGATTGTTGTGTGTGGTTTTTACTTGCTATTGTTGGCATTTTCCTTACCAATGAAAGTGTTTCATGCAAGACTTTAGGGGGTTCATCTTGACCCTGATATGAAAAAGGTCACATTTTCTTTCACAGAAAATAGGTTCTGTTTCCAAAACCAACATGCAAAATTACTGAACCCTTTTCAGGTTAAGGTGCATGTAGGGAAGGGCTTAAATTTGAGTTTTGCCTTGTTTGAGCTGTGTGTTTGCGTCACATCAGCAGTTCAGCTGTTCAACACAGAGCAGAGCATGAAACACAGGCAGCCAGTGCACACACACACAAACACACACACACACACACACACACAAACACACACACACACACACACACACATACACACAGATAGACACACACATAGACATGCATATTTTTGAATTATGTAAAGTGATTAGGTTTCGCGCTTATTTTCTCACACATACACCCAGCTTCAGATCACAGACACACACACACACTGTATTACTGGCACACACATCCACATACACACAGTCAGACACTTACAAATTAGCACACAGACAGCAGCACACGTGCGCTGGCAGACAGAGCACACACACACACACAGTCAGACGTGGCTGCAGGGTGTGTTATGTAGCACAGCTCCACTGGGAGAGGAAACAAAGCACTAGCTAGCTAGCTTAGCTACTGTTAGCTACCAGCTCGTACAGCTTTCATGTCTGGCAGTCGCCATGGAAACGCCTTCATAGCAGCAGCAGCAGCAGCAGCAGGCGCGCCGTGCTGATCTGTCACACACTCCTCACACTCTTTTAAACGAGTGTGTGTGTGTGTGTGTTTGTCCTGACGATATTTCATTCTCTCTGTGTGCATGAAGCAATTAGGAAGCACCCAGAGTGACAGAGAGCAGAAATTTATCATTTTGAATACAAAGTCTGTGTTCCAACCAATCAGCTTCTCCTTCACCCTGAATTTATACCAGATGAACGTCAGAGAGTCGCACATTTTAGTGACTCATACATTCAGAAATATATGAATATGTGGGCCAGCAGTCCCATTTTATTGTCACTTTTAAATGAGTTTGAAAGGGATGAACTGGAACTGAACTGCTGGTGAAACTTTGCCCTGCTAAATAACAGCAATCTGACCCATCGTTCAATCAATCATTGCAGATTAAAGAGTTGATGAAAAGTAGCAGATTTGTGTGATGTGAATGGCTTCCTGTGGGGCTACGCTTGACTGAGTATTTAAAAAATATTAATTGATAAAAAAATTTACGAGGTGTTGCCTGTTAATGCTTGTCTTTGAGAATTGGTGTGGCATGACAGTTTTGTTAAACGGAAGTGTTTTGTGGGGCGAATCACAATAAATGCGCCCAAATCACTGGAGAGAACTGTGTTTGTGTGGTCCGACCCCCGCAGCTCACCACTTCCCCTTGTCAGTCATTCAAAATAGCCAGTTAGTACGAATAAATCATCCATTATTCAATCAGTAACCACTCATTAGGCAGTTAGTCACTTGTTGAGCAGTGAATAAAGAGCTACTGGACCAGTAAGCCAGTAAATAACCAGTCTGTAACCGGTAATCAGTCACATTTAGTAAACTACAGATGCAGGACTTTGTAATGTCAGTTTGTGAACTTATCAATACTTGGAGTCAGTTTACAGTATAAAGCGGTAAAGAACTCAACTTGCAGTCAGTCAACTAGTAGATCAGTCAGACCCATCAGTCTGTAAACCAGTCAGCCAGCCAGTAAACCAGCAAAACCATCAACCTGTGAACAAGTAAGTAAACCATTTAGTCAGGGACAATAAATGAGCTAAACCCTCAGTCCGTAAAACAGTTAGTCAGCTAGTAAACCAGTATAACCATCAACCACTAAACCTCTAAACCAGTCAGACCCTTAGTCTGTCAACAAATAATGCAGGTATTGAATACAGCCAAGCCATTGACCAGTAAACCAGTCAGTAAACCAGGTAAACCACTGGGCAGTAAACCTGTCAGTGAACCTGCAGCATGTGAAACAGTAAGTCAGTCAGTCTGTAAACAAGTCAGACCATCAGCCGGTAAAGCAGTCATAGAGTCATCATAAAGTAGGCCGTTTTTAAATCCATAATTCATTCTGAACTGCTGGTACTGACAGCAGAACTGCTCTTCATTCAGAGCCAGATGCTCTATGTGTGTGTGTGTGTGTGTGTGTGTGTGTGTGCGTGTGTGTGTGCGTGCGTGCGTGTCAGTACAGCGTGTAACCAGGCCGTGTGCTGTCTCCTGTCTCCTCCGTCCCTCCTTCTCCTCAGTCTGTCCGGCTGTCCCATCGCTGCTGCAGAGAAGATGGCGAAGGTCCACGAGAAAAGTCACTCGACTGACAGCGGCAGCAAGACCAATCAGACATCAGACCGCGTCCTCAGGTACCGCCCACTCTGAGTGACACAGTGAGATGACATTTAATATTGTGATTCGAACAATATTAATATTGTTTTGCAATGCATCATATTCTGTAATTGTCGCAGGGCAATGAGGGATGCCAAATGTTAATTGGCATCATGAGTTTTGCAAGAAATTGTGTTCCTTTTCCTTTTTTCTTAAACCAAGGGTGCTGAATGGTGTAGAGAAATCCTCACACTTACAAATGTTGCAGAAGGTTAGGCGTTTTCAGAAATTTTGTCTCCTTAAATCAGGGATGCCAAATAGTGCAAGCAGGTCACCGGCACATTAACTCAGCTTTTCCCATGTCATATCTGCATCCAGTTCAGATACAATCCCAAATCACGTAGTGGGAATGATAAAATTCCTAAAGCAGGAACAACCAGTAGGCATAGAAAGCATAGAAAAAACAAAAAGAGACATTCTTATTGATTGTTGCTTCCTTTAGATATGGAACTAAATTGGTTTTGTCATGCATCTTAACCTCTAATTGTCAAATACTGATTAGGTATGCCAAATTGCCCATTCAAATCTAAACAGCTACCATAAAAACTGCACCTGTCTCATTTTGCTCATTGAAGCAACAGTAGACTGTATTTACCCATCTGAATTAAAAGAAGAATGGTGCAGCAAAACTTGTGTTGGCAGGAAGAAGCTGCTGATCGCACCAACTTTAAGGACCAAGGGAAGCTCAGTAGAGAAGTCAAGCAAACAACCTTTCGAAATGTTCCAGAAGAAACAAAAACTTTATGCAGTGTCTTTATAGCTTTAAAATGGATACCAAATGATACTACGAACATCTAGCAAATGTTTGTGTTGTTTGGGAAACTGGCATGTCCTCTGAAACAGCTTTAAGGTACACAGTAGATGTCAAATCATATAGTGAAAATTGTTACATCAGGGATGCCAAATAGCTAGCAGATAAACTGCATAGTAAAATATAATGCGTGTTCTTGTGGATGACTTATAAAATGTGACACTAGGGTTTGATTAACTTCATGTATAGTATGTATAGCAGGGATGGTGCACAGTCTCCATCTGCTATCACTGCTTGACTTCTAAGCAAGTCAATCTCTAATTGTTAAGAATGGACTCTAAATGGTGTATTCCAATTTCCAACTTACTGCAAACAAACTGTTTTCCTTATCTTATTTCTTGAAGAAATGAACAGTTTAAATTTTTATTTACTCTTGTTATTTAAATGGTGTTGTAAAGTCCCCACATACAATCCCATGTGTCTGGTTCCCTTTCAGGCCGATGTGTTTCGTCAAGCAGCTGGAGATTCCTCAATATGGCTACAAAAACAACGTTCCCACCAGCACACCTCGGTCCAACTTGGCGAAGGAACTGGAAAAATACTCCAAGACCAGCTACGACTACGGCGGCTACGACAGTCAACATGGAGGCTACGGAAAGAGAGGTCCGACAACCAAGTCTCACCACGGACGAGACACCTCCCCGAAGGGATATGATGGTCAGAAAAATCAGTGTAGATTCATAAGTGAACTCTAAATAATAAGTCCCACTCTCACTGTGACTGTAACTTATGATTTATTTGTGCCATTTATTTGTCTTTCCTGGTTTTGAACGGGGCCTGGTGACATTCTTGCTTTTTTTGGCTTCTTGCTGATGAGAAATATGCCACAGTTGGTGGTGAATAAGTTATAAGTGTAACAAAAGATAATAAGAAGAGGCAGACCCTGCAATGTTATTATTTATCCAAAAAATTACATTCACTCTTTGTCCCATTCTTTTGGGTACATTGATGTGCAAAATTGTCCACCCCTGCCAACCATCAGAGGTATTTATTTGAATTCCTGATGTTTCTATTCCAAATGTCTCTCACAGGTAAATCTAAAATCAGAATAACAACATCCGGACTGAAGCTGAGCTGCTGTCAGTCCTTTGTCTTGTTCAAGGCAATAAAACCTGCAAGACGATCCCACTATGAGGGAGTTCTATTCATTTTCCTATTCTGGGGAGAACATTTTGTACTTGATGATAAAAGCAGTGTAACACACACACTGTCACACACACATGTGCTCTGTACTGTGTGTATTCTCTTTGTTATAGCACTGAAAACACTGGTGTTTTCTGCCTCTCCACATGGCTGGAGTGAAAGCAGAGCAGAGTTATGGAAATGCCAAGCTAAGAGCCTGCCTCCTCTGAGCAAAGGATGGAGGGATGGAGGGAGGGAGGAGGTGCAGATGGAGGGATTGTGAAACAGGAGAGAGATAATGGAGGCGAGCCCTGTTTCTTTGGCTGGGAGCCATTAGTGAGACGCAGGCAGGAGGGAGGTTTTTAGACGAGGTGTCTGCGCTCCCCTCCGTCACGACTCCCTCCCTCCTCTCTACCATCTTTCCCTCCATCAGCATCGCTCCAGCCTGCCGAGCCCCGATTCACCATCACACCATGCTATGTCTTTCTTTAGCTTTGTCCATACAGCTGCCTCTCCCATCCTGTGTCTCTTTCTGTCCCCTCGTTTAAACGATAAAGCCGGAGAGAGATTTTATAAAGATCAAAACCGACCAATGTGTTAGCGTATCTCAAAATACTTGTCTGTGAGTCTCAGTCTCAAGCCAGTTTCATCCTACTAAACATCCTAACATTGTACGTAGGTAGTTTCAGCATGAAGCTTCATTTAAAAAGGCGTCAGTAATTCCCTGGGACAGCTGAGCAGGGCAAAAAAAGGAGAAAACACTGCTTGTGTTGGGGATGATTGTTGCACTAGCGACTACTTACTAACCTCACTTATATGTATTGTATCATCAGGGATTGGACAAACCAGTTTTGCTCTTTTATCAACAGCATTTTCAGGTAAAATAAAAGCTGAGGTAGGGGTCTGTAGGGACAGGTAATTCCATGTATGTCATGTTGATTTAGGAGTTCTTATTTTGATAAGTCGACTTAAAAAACTCAGTTTTTGTTGGAGTGGTTTCTTGCTCTCGTCAATTCATTGCTGTTTTTGACCATTTTTAAATAAATCCCATGAAAATCTTCAGCTTTTAAGCTTCAGTCTCCCTCTCCCTCCCTTCATCTCTCCGTCTATTTCTTGCTCATTTTCAAATGTCTCATCGTAAATTTAGACCCTCTGTAAAAAGCCCATCTGCTGCAAAGTTTGGCCAAACGCCAACGTGGGTCTAACAAATCCTTCCATACGTGTGTGCATCCCTGCAGCTAAGCGCTACTGTAAGACGTCCAGCCCGGCCAGCAGTACGACCAGCAGCTACGCTCCCAGCAGCAGCAGCAGCCTGAGCTGTGGAGGAGGAGGAGGTGGAGGAGGAGGGGGAGGAGGGGGAGGAGGAGGAGGAAGCAGCGCCAGCAGCACCTGCAGTAAGAGCAGCTTCGACTACACCCACGACATGGAGGCGGCCCACATGGCGGCCACGGCCATCCTTAACCTGTCGACAAGGTGCCGGGAGCTCCCGCACGCTCTGGGAGGGAAACCCCAGGACCTGCTGACACAGGTAATCTGAGGCGGTGCAGGCAGGAATGGGACGCCCACCTTCATACATCACATTCATGCACAATGGCAGGAGGAGAGGATAAATATTACAACAAGGCAGCTGCTTTATTTCAGCTCAAACACAGAGCAGCAAAGGAAAGCATTCGAAGGAGATTCCTTGACGAAATCAATAAAAAGCAAAACAAAATCAGATAAGATGGAATAAAATGAGATATAGCAAATATGATAAAGTAAGAAAATACATTAAATGAAAGCAAATTATACAGGGGTTATGGGACATTTACAGTGCAGTAATAAATTGTGAGTTGTAAGATAATCAATCAAAGGCACAAGAGAAGAGCAGAGTTTTAATAATAATGTGGCACAGTGAGTCGAGGCACATTTAAGACCACCAGTAAGCTGTTTCTATCTGTGTGTGTGGAAGCGTCAAACTGTTTGGATCTGAACTTTGGTTCAAGCAGTCAACTACATCCTAAAGGTCTAACAGAACAGCCCTACTGGGTTTATATTCTGTATTTGTGTATTTTGGCCCGCGATTATTGGGCGATTTATAAACCAGCCGCTGCACTTTAGAGTCTGCAGGGAAATGGAAGCCGGCGGAAAGATTTGTAAGCAGCAGTAAAGCGCCCAGTTCTCCTGATTCTTGTTGAAATCTGGCAGCAGTGTTCTGAATGAGCTAAAGTTTTCTTCAACAGAGTTTTTCGGAACTTGAGACTGTTCAGAAAAGTTCACCCTGCCCGAGATGACGGCATGAATGAGCTTCTCTAGATCTATTTTTTTGACATGAGACCTCTAATTGTGCTATTTGTTTGAGGTAATGAAATTATGATTTAGTTGCTGCATCGATGGTTTTGCTGAATCTCAGATCCGAGTAAATTAAGAAGCCAAATTTTCTAACTTTGGTTTTCATCTTTATAACTCTGGAATCCAGCTACGCAGTAACTTTCATTGTTCCCTTTGTGTTGTCAAGTACAATAAATTCCATCCTGTCCTTATTTCTTTGAAGGACATTTAAGTGGATGAAGCTACTTACTAGCTAAAGCACTGACAAAGTGAGTCAGTGTGATTCACAAGTAAACCTAAGTGTTATCTGTAATGACCAATGTTATTGTCATGTTTGATTTGACAGTTGAACAGCAGCAGCCCAAAAATATAACCTTGGGTAACTCCACATTTTTATGGTCACCAATGGCAACATCCTGAGATAAGGTCTTTAAGGGAGGGGATTTAGGGAAATTATAAGAATGTTATGAGACACAGCAGTAGACATCCAAGTTAAAAACCATACCTGCTTCAAATTTGGCCGCTGTCCTTGTTGACATAGTCTAGTTGTGTAGCAATACTTTGCCCCCTGTGCTTTGACAACACTCAGGGAAGAGGAAAAAGTCACAGGGAGCCAATTCTGGTGAGCAGTGCAGGAGCAAGGATTGTTGCCACAGTTTATTGAGGGACTTACATCCCATCATGTCACAGTTTAGGTTGTTTGCTCCGAATGTTCTCCATCAGACACCGCAGAAGGTTACAGCAGAACCTCAGCATTTACAGTTCGGGGAACAATGGGGGACCAATTCCTGGTTCACCTTACTGGGTAAAACAATGAGCATGTCCTGACCTGACACACCTTCTGTAGTTTGGGAAACTACAAGCTCTTCCTCTGTGAAAACTGTTGTTTCTTCTCTTGATGTTAGCCACAGACCCTTCTCTCATCACCGGTGATGATCCTCGACATGAAGGTTGGATCATCACAGCAGCTGACTGACACAGAACGTGATATTTTGCTTTCTGCTTCGGTGTGAGGTTCATGGAGAAATCCCAAATGTGCACTTGCCAGTCACAAAAACATGTGGATCACAGCTCCCGACTGTTGATAGTGTGGCGTCACGTGGTTTCCTGAATCATGACAGTCACTGCTCACACATGCTGCATGTATGTGACTGTGACGCACACTACAAGCAGTCTCAGAACTTTTTGATCAGCCGTCATTTTAACAATTACAACATGAAAAGATGCTTTCTCTCATCTTATGTCTGGTTTTCATTGTTTTATTCAGTCCACTTTATGAGTGATGATAACAGAGGGGGCATTGTGAAACTGGTTCAACAGGTGAAAATTAAAGCAGGAAATCTGTTAACTGTAAAGGTTTGAGTAGTAATTGTAGCATTCACCTTTATTTATTCTTCAAAGTTTGGCTATGTTTGGTCGTTCCTTGACAAAATGTCTGATTATCTGGTGTTATTGTGTCTTTGCTCATCAGAGTCCAGTTGGGGATCTGGACGACAGCGGTGCGGTGGATGTGGCCGGTCAGCCTGGTGGTCCGGAGGGCAGCGGGACAGTGTTGACCCCCCTGCAGCCGATGTCGCCCCAGAGGCAGGCTCTGCTCAGCAGCCGCTGCTACCAGCTGAGTGACACTGACTGCTGGGACCTGCCCGTCGACTACACCAAGATCAAACGGCTGGGAGACGAGCAGGACCACAAAGAGGTAACTGGAAGGTCTACATCACTTTGTATAGTTCACATTGAACACATTTGACAGAGTTTACTCAGCTTAGCATCAGCAGGTTAAACTCCGGGGTTAAAAAATATGCAGCTAACACAGTTCACAGTTCAGTTTACACTAAACCAGTGTTAGAAAGTTTAAATAACGTAATTTAGACTGGAATAAAACCTCCGCTGCTGTTTACAGTAAAAGTTATAGTTTACTTTCATTTGAAGCACCACATATTTGAACTTTTTTTCCTGATAACTTGGATGCTATCATAAATGCAGCTTCATTACTAAAATATACAATACATGTATAAATGTCATGATGAACACAAACACTACAGGACTTGGACGACCAGCAGATTTTACAGTTCAAAAAAAGTCTGTAGTCTGTCAGCTGTGAAGGAGTTTGTGAAACCAAAACGACTTTCTGCACACTTTTAAATTATAAATGTCAAAGACTAACTTTACAACTCTGAGTTTTACTAATTACAAGGAAGAACCCTGTTTGTTGGTTTGCACTTCCTTATTTTTCTCATAAGTCTTCTGGAAATTTGGTACTATTCACAGAATAAATAAAAAAGTCAGAGACTTCCAGCTTACTCTTTTCAGTTTTTAATTCCTTAAAAGAACTCCATTGCTCCACTGAAATATAAATAAATATTGCTTTATCATTCATTCAAAACTATATTTCACCTTCTTGTCCGGTTCATCTAACCCGCTGGCTAAAAGAATGAAGTATTTAATGGAACCTGTACAAACTAAACACACGAAACTGGGATTAATGCACGCTTTTCATAAATGTTTACATTGCAAGAGTTCAAGATTTAGACATTCTATAATTTACAGTTCTACATTTAACATTTACAGAGTCACCACAACAGACTACAGTTTATAGTATTTATTGCTACAGCAAATTATTTCCCAGCTTCCTGTTCACTCGGCTCAAGTTTGAAGGAGGTCTTGCAGATCAGTCTGCAGCAGTGACTTTATATCCAAAGTACCACACCAGGCTGCTGATTAATATTTGCTCTAACACAGATTAATGGATTTTGGGGGTCATTTCTATACTGTAACATGTTTGATTCAAAGCCACAGGTACACTGAATGAGTAATATGAAGGGGTAAAAATTGAATTATTTTTAGGCCACACACAGATTCTAAATGTTGCTCATGCTGCACGCGCTGCCCTTACAGTTATGATTAAGGGCTTTAACCACATGATTTAAGATATCTTTAGGCAGCCTGTGCCCTAATCATACAAAGTAAGAATAATTTGAAGCATGAAATTGAGAGACTTTAGGAACCCAGAGTTTATATTATGGGTGCACGCATAGATTAAGAGATGATTAGGGTTTATAAGCTGTTTAAAGGGATGCTTGTTCTCTGGTGCATAGCAGAAAAGCACCGTGGAGAAGTTGTGGACTTATTTTGCGAGGGCGTACTGCCAGTTGCTGGTGGTACGCATAATTTTTGCATCACTTTACATTTGTAAGAGGAAATTTTGCGAGTTTGGAAGGGTTTTAGTATGTGTGCATGTACAACTCCGCCAACCCAAGGCATCAAAATGGCACAGAATGATGGTGCTTGCCAAAATTGTACATCAAAACAGGGCTTGTGTTGTTATTCCTCACCCAGGAGGCACCAAACAGAAATACTTCGCCACTGCAGCCCGATGAATAAAAGGGAAAGACCTTTAAGAAGATGTTGGTTGATTGGCTTTTTAGAGGAAGTGATGAAGAAATGTTGTGTCACCGTGTTCTCCGTTAAGTGTGAAGAATAACACACATTTATCAAGAGATTTACTCCTACAGACAGTAAAGTGCATGAGTAAACTTCAGCAGCTCCCAAGTGATCACATGATTAATCACATGAGCACTCTGAGCGGATACATTCATTCAGAAACAAACCTTTACCCTACAGTTTTTCCCCTCATTACCTTGGTGATGTTATTTTGCAAGGACATATGTAATTTGAACTTTTGAAAAAGTGATTTTAATTTGTATGAAATCTGTAATACCTCCAGTGGCAAATAGAATGAGAATAATGATATGATAATATAACGTTAGATAATATTGGAGGAGGAAGGAGGTTCTGCTGCTGGTAGATGAGATGCATCAGATAAATAATACAATACAGCATCAAACAAAATAAATCAATCAGCTTTATTCTTATTGTTTGCACCCCTGAAAAATGAAAAGCCCCGAGGAAGAAAACACAAAGTTCTGAAACACACTTATATGTTCACATCAAATGAAAATACCAGGTGAACACTACCTTTTTCTGAATTATAAATATTGTTTCAGCTATTCATCAAAGCTGCTCCTATTCGGTAAAACCCCTCCAAATGGTCTGCGCACTGCAACAATAAGCCAGGATCAATCTGAGCAAACTTAACAGACAAAATAAGTTTGATAAATGGGTTTTATTCCCTAGTTTGTGAGTAGGAGTAAAAGAAGAATTTTCATTTTCATCTTTAATGTTCGTCCAAAATTTCAGTGTGCAGTTGGATAATAACCCTGGATGACAGGGTGGATGCAGACTGGCTCTCCAGCGGGCTCAGTGTGCTCCCATGTGGATGGAAGAGGCACTGCATCGACTCAGCAGCTGTTTAAATGAATGCTTCAGGAGCTCGAGCACGGTGCATTAAAATACTGAATTACAGCGCTAATACATAAGTAAAACATGATAGATCATCTGCACGCTTTAAATCCTCACAGATCTGATATCACACAGAGCAATCCATGCAGCAAATTGCTACATTTGCCTCGTTGGATTTAGAGCACTGAAGTGAAAGGTTTTAATCAGGAGAGTAATTGCGTTTGTTAATGAAGCACGACATTGCAGAGGAGGCCGGAGCCTGGAGCTCGGCGGCTGATGGGATTTTCTCCAGACAGTCCTGAACGATTTCTGCTCCCGACTGAGGAGGTGTGATGTGTGGACTGCAGAGCAGACTGCAGTGCTCTTAGCCACAAAAGCTTTTTGTTCACAAAGTCCAACTGCTGCAGAGAGTTTGGACTGGTTAACTGGTGTTGATACATTTCACCGAAGCATCACCCAGTGTTGGGCACACTGGAGGCATTTTAAAAATGCTACATGGAGGGAAAACTAAGAACCTATCGGAAATTATCATATTTGCACACGGATTATTTCACTGAAGGTGGGAGAATATTTATCTGAAAATCAGCTGGCAGCCAATACAAATATGTTTCTCATGGCCTGTCATGCATGTAACATTAGACAATCAGTCACAGCTTTAAAAGCACTGAAGCCAATAATATTGATTATCTTGTTACAAGGGAGGAAATATGTTAGGTAGCAGGAGAACAGTTAGTTCTTGAGATTGATGGGTTTGAGGCAGGAAAAATAGGCAATATGAGAATCTGAGACAGACTTTGACAAGAATCAGAAGGTGATGACTAGATGACTGGATGGGAACATCTCAACAGCAGGTCTTAGAGGGTGTTTCCTGCATGCAGTGGTTAGTACCTACCATAAGTCATCCAAGGAAGGACAACCAGTGAACCAGTGATAAAGTCATGGGTGCACAAGGCTTACTGATAAGAGAGGGAAAGCTGGTCCATGTAGTCTGATCCCACTGAAGAGCTACTGTAGCACAGACTGCTGCAAACCTTAATGATGCTCTAATAGAAACACACAGAGCATCTCTGCTTGCTGCGTATAAAGCTGGATAGCTGCAGAACAGTCAGAGTGCCCATGCTGATCCCTGTCCACCGCTAACAACACCTACAATGAGCATGTCAGCATCAGAACAGGACCATGGATCAATGGAAGAAGGTGTCCCAGTTTGATGAATCATGTTTTCTTTTGCATCGTGTGGACGATTGGGTGTGTGCGTCATGTACCTGGGGGAGAGATGACAAAAGGATGCACTTTGGGAAGAAGGCGAGCCGTTGGAGACATTGTGAGCAATGATCTGCTGGGAAACTAAGTCCTACATTCATGTGGATGCAACTTTGAGATGTAGCACCTGCTTAAACATTGTTGTAGACCACGTACACTTCTTCATGACAGCAGTATTCCCTGATGACAGTAGTTTTTGTCAGATAATGCTCTCTGCCACACTGCAAACAGTGTTCAGGAACGGTCTGAGGAACATAACAAGAAAGTTAAAGGTGCTGACTTGGCTTCCGAATTCCTCCGATCTCAATCTGATCAAGTATCTGTGGGATGTGCTGGAAAAACAAGTCAGATCCATAGAGGTCCCACCTCACAATGTCCAAGACTGCTGACGTTTTGGTCCCTGATACCACAGGACACCTTCAGGGATCTGTGCAGTCCAGGCTAACATGTAGACGGAGCTGTTCTGGCAGCATGCAGGCAAAACTACACAATATTAGGCAGGTGGTTTTAATGCTGTGGCTGATGAGTGTATAACCACATTATAAAAATGGCTCTCACACCATACACAAATAAAATGTCAGAGTACTGCTGGTCCATCATTATCAGTTCATGTGTGTGTTTCCAATGAACCTTTTGAATAGAATTTTCCATTTAATTTAGAGGAACATATCTGAAATATTACCAGGTCCCTGCAGAAAACTGAAGTTGAGTATGTAAAGCAACAAGTACCTACCGAAATAAACAATAAGAAAAAATGTTTTTAAAGCATGAAGAAAAAAAATGCATGCTTGTTGTACAGAGGGCTTCATTAGGAATGAGACATAAGAAAAGGGTTTTTGCTGTGCATTCACCAACACAATATAAAATGATCTGAAAAAATGGCGAATCCTTCTTTAAGGCCCAAAACACATTAGGAATTAAATGTAGAGAAACACTCACACATTATTATATCCAGCTGTAAGAATCATGGTTCTTTCCAAATTAATACATTTTTTCCACATTCTCGAAAGACATCGATCCATTTTACGCGTAGATGTTATTCATAGCCGATGTGAGGAGGGTTTCTACTCACTTCTTTCTGTGTCTTCAGTGGGAGTTTCCCATGAGGTCCTACTTCTATCTTTGTTTTTAGGAGTACAACTGCTGAGGAATCTGTAACAGGTTTTACAGGCTGAACTATAGTAATTCCTGAAAATTTTTAATAAGTTTAACGTATTGAATCAAGCTCCAGAGGACTTAATATCTATCAACATTTTTTTTAAAGTTTTGTCGGTCGAGATTATAATTTACATTTGCATTTTACTGAATTGTTGTTAATTAGTTAGTTGACCTGTGAAAATTGTTTTCCTTTTAAGTGTTGGCAGTGACATGATCAGGCTTTTATAGCTCAGCTTACTGTACATAAGCTAAGAACAAATAAATATTGCCACAAAGCATGCGTTATTGCTGCAAGGCATAACTTCAAAGGTAGTGCTGGAGATGCTTTGGTACATGTTAATAAGGCTGAAAAGCTGCTAATAAACACATAAAGCAATGTCTAGTGATTATTTTGCTGCAGTTTAGCAGCAAATAGAGAAAAGCTTTCTCATTGTATACCTACTTTATTTATGAATCTATTGATTTTATCAACCAATCTGTAGTGTCTTCACTTAAAATCAGAACTGAAACCAACTAAATAGGTAGTAAGCACACAGAGCAATAAAAACATGATGCTGCATTAATTAAAACATGCAACACAGCAGCACACAACACAGACATAACCCTAACCCCGACCCTACACATACCTGATTTAGAAACTAGTTCTGAAATTGTTGTTAAGCACACCTAATTTCTTAACTTACCTCAAAACTGCATGCTAAGACGTTGGAGAGAACAGATGCAGTACGTCTCATTAGAGTTTAGGGAAATCTAATCATAGGCTGATCCACTGAGGACAAAACTAGTTTGCCTCTCTCCTGTGCAGGCGTTTCACTTCACTGGCACTGAAGAAAATGAGAAAAATGAGAAAAACACTGCATTAAATAGCACAATAAGATGTTTATTCTTGGCACAAGCCTGAGTTCTAATCTCAAACTTCTTCTACTTTCTGTAACTCTGGAAACAATGAGCTTGTAGTAACGTGCTGTAGTCGGCTTATTTCTCGTCCCTACACCAGAGCGACGAGCTGGATCCCTTCCAGGACCTGCTGGACGAGCAGCGCTACCCGGCCGAGGTGACCATGCCCAGCCCCAAACACCACAAATACCCGCCCTGCAAGGAGAGCAAGAAGGAGCTCATCACGTAAGACTCAGTCACACCTCGAATCCAACTCACACGACACTATCACACAGCTGTCAGCGAGCACATGCAGGTCATAGGATGTCTCAGAATCTTCAACCAAAGCCAGATAAGTTCAATACAGTTCATGTCACTACAGTGGATCTCACAGAAACAGTTTAAATGGAATACATGCCGCAGAAAAATACATAAATATAAATACAGACAACAAAAGAGCTCGAAGCAAGAAGGAAACTCGTAACAACCTGACAAATTTAGAGACACGATCTTCTCTTAAGTTCAGTATCTCACTTTTCAGTTCACTGTTGTAGCTGTGAAGATGTTTCCCTACTAGTTTCAGAGGTTTCATCAGAGGTGAGACAGCAGCATAACGCAAACATTCACACCAACTCCGTGTCTGTCAACAGCAGCATCTAAAGAGCTGGAGGGCAGCAGGTGGACAAACTGTTTTTAACTAGTCAGGCTGGCACATAATTTTCATATGTGGTTCACTGATTAAGTTATTCCACTTCCCCCACTGTAGCTGTGTAGGTGCAGAAACTGGAAATGTCAAACTGAAACTGGAAGCCTTGATTCATCACTAACAGACACTATCAATAACCACATACAGATTTGAGTTGTTTAAATACGTGCATGTAAACGTTTCATTATGTGTCTGAAATGGGATTCACATCTTTACTGTGCATTGCAGTATGTCATGATTACATTTGAGTTTTTTTAACCTCTCATCACCCTGTAAACCTGTAACTTTTGCACAAGTGTAAACAAATTATTCATCGGAAAAACTGTTGCATGCACCTCGTCTTTTTGAGCTGATTCTAAAAGTAAAGCAGAGCTGCTCCATGAGACAGAGGAGTGACCGATATGAAAAAGTTTTGGGTTGGAACAGATTACTTGCACCTTGGCATGGGAGATTATTGGGTCAAATCCATTCAGGGTGCAGGTGTCCAGTGAGGACCCTTAGGCAAGTTGGATAAAAGCATCTGCTAAATGCAATTGTAGAATTGTAGAATTGGGATTATCAGATTAAAAAAAGTAACTAGAATCAGCCTAAAATACATTTGAAATAAATGTGCAACTATAGATTATAGTCACACTGTCAAGGATTACTTGATTACATTTTAATATGTCTTTAAGATATGGCAATGAGACGTTTTCATGATCACCCGTGTTATCAACTAATTAACTCAAAGAGAATCCGACTTATGTAGTTTTTCAGTAAAGTGCTCTACTCTGTGGCACGGGAAAAAATAACAGTTTTGCGTCAAGATGGAAGACTCAAGTAACAGATTTCCCCTCCAGAATTGCCTCCCATTCCTGTCTGTATTCCCTTGGATAAAAAAAACTGCAGCAACAGAAGCAACATAAAATAAACAGCTTTGCACATGTTGAACAAAATACAAAATACAGCTGCAGTTTGTGCCAGTCCTCTGTTTGTAAGGCTAGTTTGATTTGACCAACTGTAACTGCAGAATATTTAAAATGCGTTTTATTTGCATTGTAAATGCTTTGAGATGTTCAAAGAGAATTTTTTCCCCATCCAACTCAAAATTTCATGGCTGTATCCTTTTTGTTTATACAAGGTACCAACAAAATACTCTGTTTGTACAATACTTATGATGACTGATCTGAAGTAATCCAAAACTATTCAGTAAATTCAACAAACTGTTATGTAATTCAGTAACTGACTATATTTTAAATTTGTCCAAGCCCTGTCCAGAAACAGAATTGTTCTCTGTACTTCTATACATGCAGCCTACTTTACACATTCCTATCACTTTTCCTCCATGAAGATTAAAATTTGCTTCCTCTTACATTTTAGTTTACTTGTTTCAGCAACGTCAGGGTGTTTTTTTCCTGTTGGCAAATTATTGTATAATGCTGATCCTGTTCATTGCATTGCTGTAAAAAATGTAATTTTATTCTCAATTTATTTATTTATTTTATTTGACCTTTATTTTACCAGGTAAAAAATGTTTGAGTTCTCATTTGCAAACATGGCCTGGCCAAGAAGCACCAGCAAAGGTTCCAGAGTCTCCAATGTTGCTTTTCCGTAAATTGGGAGGTAAAGACATCAAGTAAAAGAAAGAAACCATACATTTTCACAGCATTGTGAAATGTTGTTTTCACATATCCCAGTTGGTGTCAAACGTGGTACGGCACCCTTGGAGCAGTAAGGGTTAAGGGCCTTGCTCAAGGGCCCAACAATGACAGCATTGGGGTTTGATCAGTAGCCCAGAAACTTAACTGTTATGCCACCACTGCCCCTAGGAAGTAGGAAGGCTGGGTACATTTAGGACCTTTCCTAAGGGTCATCACTGGATGCCTGTGTCTTGACTTGGACTAAATTTAAACCACCAATCTCCCATGCAAAGCCAGGGATGCTGGTCACTGAGCTATCCAGCTGCCCATCTGGGGTCTAGCTGACTGGGGAGGCCTGGATTTGAACCCTTCCCGTGTGGAAAGACCATGGCCCTACCCATTGAGCCACAGAACTGGACTGGTACCATTACAGTAACTGCTAATCTCCTTTTTTCTGCAGGTTGTCGAGCTGTCAGCTGGCCGACAAAAACATGCGCGCGATGATGACAACCAACTCACAAGAACTCAAGTAAGTCTCTAAAATCAGCGTACCACTGGTGTGTTGTTCTCAACAAGCTGAGATGAAGCCCATCTGGGGGTCAATATTCAATATTCTTATTCTGCTGCCTTACTGTTATTCAAACATACATTATGTGATGACAATTTTGGCTATTTAATCTTTGGTGTTTGTTCGCCAGGTGTCCAACCCCTGGCTGTGATGGATCTGGACACATCACTGGAAACTACGCCTCCCACAGGAGGTACAGTAACAACCCTCCACACAACAACTGCACGTGAACCCACAACAAACACATTCAGCACTAAAACGTGTCTTCTGTCCTGCAGTCTGTCTGGATGCCCACGAGCCAAGAAAAGTGGCATCAAAATCCTCCACAGCAAAGAGGACAAGGACGACCAGGAGCCGATCAAGTGAGGCTTTTCACATACTTTATAGCTTTAATACGGAGGCTGGGAGGTGTTCAGTCTGAGATCAAAGTAGAACCCAGCTAAAGCCAAGCAATCTATGGTGTGGAAACTAATCATTACTTCAAGGGAAATAAATTCAGTCATTTGACAGTAAAAATAAATAAAAAACGGAGTCCATAAAATTAGTGTTTGAGTTAGGACTGCAGTCAGCTAATCAATGAAGAATTTAATCTCTAGTATGTTTATGTATTACAGCTGCAACAACCAGTTTAATAGTGAGATCACAAAAAATAGCCATCAGCTATTCTGTCAAGCAATTAACTGTTGAAGCATTTTTAGAGGAAAATGCTAAAGAAGTTCTGGTTGCAGTTTCTCCAATGTGAGAATGTGTTGATTAGAATCTGACTATCTTTGGATTTTGGACTGTTGGCTGGAAAAAACCAGACAATACCCATTTTTTGCCCGTCATACAAATCAGCCAAAGAATACAGCAGTATGTATTCTGTTGCTCTATAGGAGCATTTTAAAGAGTGAGAAAATAACCCTGTTATTATTACAGTGGGGTCATCATGATTGTTTCAGTTTGGGCTTGGGGTCTTAAGATTCTTAACAGAAGGCCTGAGTTACAAACTGCAGACATGGAGTTTGAATGACAGGGGCAATAAAGATAGTATTGCATTGTGGGAGGATTGTAGGATCCAGTGTTTTACTATAAGTCAGAATATCTCAGCCTTTGCCTTTTCAGTTTTGACCTTTCCTCCTTTAACACAACCGTTGTTAGTTTCCCATCTTTGTAGCAGTGCATGCATAATCGCAAGCATGCCCTCTGAATTTGAGTTGAATGGAATCTTTATTGGCCAAGTGCTCCATGCTTACACATACAAACAACTTGACTCCAGTTCTAGCGTCTCTTATACAAATAAAGGATGTTCAGGAAGAAACCACACATTGACATATGCAAGGAGGGCAACAAAGCTGAATAGAAGATACGTAATATAACATATGACTTTTGTATTTCTTCAAATCAAAACCCCGTAGTCAATAAAAGACACAGGTCTCTGATATTAACCAGGGCTGTGGTTGACAAGGCTGATGTGTTGTCTATTGGTGTTGCCTGCCGTATGTGCTACTCAGCTGTTCTGGGTCTGGGTTAGAGTTACACTGCTACTCATTTGCACTACGGCACCGTGCCAAAACGTGATCAGAATATGATTCTGAGGGGCTGCACGGTGGCTCGGTTGTTAGCACCGTCACCCCACAGCTAGAAGACTCCCAGTTCGCATCCCAGTTAGGACGCCTGGGATCTTTCTGTTTGCATGTTCTCCCTGTGCAGCGTGGGTTTTCACAAGGTATTCCGGCTTCCTCCCACAGTCCAAAAACATGCTGAGGTTAATTGATTATTCTAAACTGTCTGTAGGTGTGAATGAGAGCTTGGTTGTTTGCCCTGTGATAGACTGGCGACCTGTCCAGGGTTTCCCCTGCCTTTGCCCAAGTCCGCTTGGATAGGCTCCCAGCCTCCTGCGACCCCGCAGAGGATTTAGTGGTGTATAAATAATGGATGGATGGATATTTATATGAGAATGTATAATGTAATCAGCCCTGATATTCACAATTATAGGCAAAACTTTAGTAGGTTAACCAGTGTTTGGGCTGTGTGTGTTTGATTTTTCTCATATAACTGTTTATATTTGGAAACTGGACTGTAATTAACATGATTTATGGATTAATTTAATATCTAAAATTAAGAAATAATCTCTTTTGCAATTACCCTGTGGACTATTATCTTTGCAATATAATCCTTATGAGGGAACTCAGGCCATTTTGATGAATTATTAACATTTCAACCACAAGGTAAGGGCTGCAGTCGCTTTTTGGCAGATGGATAACTGTAGTGTGTGAGGTAAATTGGTCCTTTAAAGGTATTTCAACTAGTAAAAAGAACTCGATCGGTTATAATGTAGGGCTGACAGCAGGTACAATAATGCAGACACATAAGGATAATTAGAAAAGGGATGATTTCTTTATGACTGCTTTAACCAGAGAAAACAACTTTAGACATATATAAACTGGCCGATGCTTCTCTAACAAGCAGCAAGACTTTCCATACACGGCAGTTTCTTTATGGCACAACAACTATAGCATTTTTTAACAAGGCAGTACAAATTGCTAGAACCCCGGAATCCAAACCGGAGCGGATAAACAACAGATACCTGTCATATACTGTGCAGGCCAGGTAAGCATAATGTTCACTTCACAATAAAGGCCCTGCACGGTAATGAAAGGTTTCTGTCCACTGAAATGGTTACACAAAGAGTTTTGTTTGGATTAACAATCGAATACAGTAACTTTAACAGGACAAAGAGGAGCAGCTCAGAACGAGACATTAATATGACCAGTTCTACTTATCAAACAAAGGGGATTGGAAATAGAGACCTGCCTCTAATACAAGCCTGCTTCAGATAAAGACTTCTGCAGTTTAGATACATTACAGTCCAGGTTGCTATTTGAAATACGGTACATATAGAACAGATACACATATGAAAAGCTACAATTAACACAAGAGGCTGAACTGTTTTCTATATTTATCTAAGCATACTGGCTGTGTAAATATGTGTTATTCCTATTAACTCACATGAATGTTTGAGCTTCACTATAATAATTCTTATCTGCTAATACTCTAAACCAAAGGACAGAAGTCCAAAACATGATATAATTTTATATTATATATAGTGCCAGGAGTTGAACTAGGAGTTGTTTTGAATTGGAAGATTTCTGAGCCAAATTGTGACACCAAGAATCAGAACTGAATTGTGACGTTGCCAAATGCATATGTGCAAAGTTTGACACTAGAAGGCTGTTTTCCCAATCATTGGCTGAGGGAAAGTTTCTCTGAACTCAGCTTAAATCCCAGTTTAACACATATAAACACAAGCACAGCTAATCACAACTGGTCACAGTGAAGGTCCAGTGTGCACCTACAGATGTGTAATGTGGAAACATCCAGCATTCAGACACTGGGAGAGGATTTTTAGTGCAGGAAGAGACTGTATTTTTCAATGAGCGAGAAGCAATGTGCTTTTAAAAATTTCTAAGTGGTTTGGTAACCTTTGCTTGATGAAAAACCTTTCCAGACACAAAATGTTATTTAAATCAGGGTGTTTTTATGTGTTAAAACATGTCTGGGTCTCTTTACAGTGAACCACCGTCTCGTTAATGACAGATTCATCTGTCTTCCCTCTTAGAATGCTGGCTGTGTACGCTGACCTTTCTAACTTTAGCAAAGAATATTTTAGCACAGAGCTGTGGTCAGTCCTGCGCTTCACCTCCCGCTCCCAGCAGGCCAAGTCCAGTAAAGGTTAGCACTAGTGAGCGTTTGACATTTGTGTTAAAGCGCAGCCATAATGTTAAGCCAATACGACCTTGTGAATAATCTAAAGTTCAGCTGGTGTCAGTCTGCAGCCAGCTGTTGCTGCCACCTCTGTTCCATCCACCATCATCATTAACAGTGGAATCATAATTAAGCTTAACCTGAGCTCGGCTGGGGAGCGGCCTGCGGACGCTCGGCTCATTCTAATCAGCCCAAATGTCACCGCGAAGGGCGTTTTGGGATGCAGGAGGCAGAGCCGAGCGTCTGGAAGCTGAGGAGGTGTCATCTGCAGAGCGAGCGGTGTTTGTCCTGCTCTTCACTGCACTGCTGTGACCTGTAGGTCTCAGAAGGGAGGGGGAGGGGGGTGTAGGTGAGGAGGTGAGTGGTGACTCAGAGTCCTCCCTCCCTTCCTTCCTCCCTCCATAAAAACAGCCTTAAAGTGTGCTGTAGATACTTTTAAAAGGACAGTTTAAGCCCAGTAACTCCAAGCAGCCCTATACACCATGCACCAGTCCATCATTTTCAGTTTTTAGATTGATTTCTTTCCTCTCACAGCCTCAGCTGCAGTTAATTCCAGTTACAGTCAACTTGCAGAGACTAAACACTTGCAGCAGACAGATGATCCATCATAATCAACATTTAGTTGCTTGTGATTTTCTTACATTATATTCACTCAGTGTTGCTATTGCAAGGCCGGACCATACGCTCCTAGTGCAGTATTTTCTTTAAATTGTTACTAAAGCCCTCAGTGATGTTGTGGTTGTTCCATATTTCTGCATCACTTTGGACAAAAACACAACATGAAGCAGCAATCCTGTCAATGCATTGACACAATCAGACGTCAGTATCTTTAAAAGTAAAAAGTACAGTAAGAGAGGTATATAAAATATACACATAAATATATATACATTTATAAAATATAAAAATATATAAGAACTAGTGGAGTAGAATAAGAGATTTTCTCATTCTTCTTATTCTCTCTCCTGGTGTGAATTTAATATAAAATAAACAGTAGTGTAAAGTACAATGTTGTGCAAAGTCTGCTCGAAATATCCTTGAAATCATTCTGAAAATAAACGTCTTTTTTGAGACGTCCTAATTAACTTGAGCTAAATGTAAGCCAGATAAGAGATCAGTGTTTAGCTGCAACAATTATTTGGTAAATTTATCAGGAGAAAATGTCTTTAATGCATTTTGCCACCCAAAAATGCCAAACATTTGATGGTTTCAGGTTTTTTTTTTAAAAAAGGTGAGGATTTGACGCTTTATTTGATCTTACATGATAGTAAACTGAATATTTTTGAAACATTTTGACAAGTGGTTGCATAAAATGACTCACCCTGTCACCCTGGGATGTTGGGAAATAAGAAGAAACAGAAGAACATATTAGGAAAGCTAATCTATGCTGTGAATAATTGTTAGTTACAGCCACACAGATGTGACAGCAACAAGGCAGTGGTGGTTGGCTGAACAGATACTGTGTTTAGTTTTCTGACAAGCTAACATCCACACTGTCATCAATAACTATAAACACCCAGAGGACGTGCAGCATGGCTGCCAGAGTGGTAATTACTTCCTCTAAATTTCTTGTCCACATACAGCAGACTTTGTTCTGCCACAGCTTGGGACAATGTTGTTTGTACCTGAAAAAGCAGACAAAGTGAGACCTCTGTGTTTGTTCCTCCTCTCAGGTGTCCAGTCCCTGGCTGTGATGGACAAGGTCATGTGACAGGGAAGTACGCCTCTCATCGCAGCGCGTCAGGCTGCCCCCTGGCGGCAAAGAGGCAGAAGGACAGCTACGTCAATGGCTCACAGTTCGTCTGGAAATCTGGGAAGACAGATGGCATGACCTGTCCGACCCCGGGCTGCGACGGCTCAGGACACGTCAGTGGGAGCTTCCTGACCCACCGGAGGTAGGCTGCTCTTTTTCTGCTTTGTTTTAATTATTGCTTAAAAAACTGAATCCTGAGCCCCCTCTTAAGTTCCTACTATAGACTGTATATAAAAGATGGATGTAACCTCTGGGTCTGAAAAATGAAGCCCTACACCTGCTGCATTTCTAACAGCCAGCAGGGGGCAACACCTCTGGTTGCAAAAAGAAGTCTGATTGTATAGAAGTCTATGACAAGATGGTCTTACTTCTCGCTTGATTTGTTACCTCAGGAGTTCAGGGTCTTAGTCGCTTTAATACAGTATGATGTTCAATTTGTAAATTATGGTCCCCTTTAGAGTAAAACAGACAGTAAAGAATGGTGTGTTTTAGGGCAGGACTACCTTGTGATTGACAGGTCATTGCAGTATCATCATGCATAGAGTCCTTGAGTTCTCAGTTGATTCCACCCCTCGTTTGTTACACCTGGTTTCAAAACTCTAAGATTGTGACAGCAAAATGCCAAACTTGAGGTTTCAGAACGGTAAGTTGCTGCGTCCATCTTTGCAGACAGTCTATGGCTGCAACTCTTTAAAAGATAAGGTTTTAGGGCTACATATCAGAAAAATAACGTGTGATTTTTGCCTCTCCTACTGTACATGCTGCTAATCCTGATAACCATTTTCCAAATCAGGCAGTCAGTTAGCATAGACTGGAAAGTTGTAGCAGACAACAGACAATTAGTCAACATTTGGTTGATTTGTGTGTATTTTATTGCAGTCTCTCCGGTTGTCCCCGTGCCACCTCAGCCATGAAGAAGGCCAGGATGAGTGGTGTGGAAATGCTGACAATCAAGCAAAGAGCAAGCAAAGGTCGGAGCTCAGAAAACAGAACAATAAAATCTGAAATTGATTTAATATTCATAATAGATTTTAAAGGAGTTGAGATGCTGATTTTAAAAAGGGAGAATAAATGACACTTTATGACTCTCGTTTTGTGTAAGAAGAAGAAATGTGCTATTAAACATGTTTCATGTCTCAGGCATCGAAAACGATGAAGAAATCAAACAGCTGGATGAAGAAATCAAAGATCTGAACGAGTCAAACAATCAAGTGGAGTCAGACATGATAAAACTGAGGACACAAGTAAGAGGCCTTCTGTGTGTGTTCACTGTGGCATTATGACAAGTATGTGGGTATGGGACTAGTACCAAACACAAAGGAATTCACTAAGCAATTACTCCCAGTACGTAGGGCTTATATCAATTCTAAAACATCTTTTAATGTTGCCATTAAAACTAAAGACAACAAAATTAAATCACTGCTTTAAGAAGAGGGAAACAGGGACACCTTCTATTAGAGCAGTTATAATGATGTTTTTTCAGAAAGACAGAGAAAATGACTTAAAAATTCCAGTTAGCTTAATGTCAGCTTGATTATTTGCAGATGATGTTGTCTTATTTACAGAAGCCATTGAAAAAATACCAGGTGGATGGAATTTTTTCTTGATGCAATTTACCTGCAGAGAACTAAGTCTTCATTTAAAAAGGTTTCTATTGGAGACAGATTTCACTCCTAATTTCCCATTTTAATGTAGATTTGTTATATTTTGTTTGTCTTGTAAGATTCTCAGTCATCCAGGTCATGGTTATCCTCGTAGGTTCAATCGTAGCATTTGGACTTGCTTGAGTTTTTTAAAGACATTTCACCTCTCATCCAAGAGGCTTCATCAGTTTTAAAGTAACTGGTTGAGAATTCCTGATTTTTATATTTCTTAGGAGCCATTAACACTACTGAAGCTTCAGTCTGGGTGTGTGATGCTCCTCCCTTCATTATGCGAGTCGCTGGGTCCTTCCCTCTCACAATGGGGCTCATTAGGGTCCTTTGTGGCCCGGTGTGAATGCCTCTCCCCTCATTATGCGAGTGGTTCGGTCGTTCGGTTATATTTTGTTCTTACTAGCAAAAGTCTCCCTGTTTTCTGATCTGCTGCTGCTGCTGCTGTTGTCTTCATAAATTCTTCATGATTTACATTTCCACATCTTTAATTTACACTGGTAAAATTATGCACGATGCTCACGACTCAGTAGACGGCAAAGTAGAAGCAAATGGAATTAATTAGTAAACAGTATTTCTGTTATTACTGGAAATTTGGATCTGTGGAGCAGTGAGTACGCCATGGCCCTGGTGTTGTATTGATGGAGTTGAAACATTTTTTGTTCAGGCTTTTATTTTAGAATTCATCCTAGTTTACTGGGCTGATAAAGTGTAAAATAGAGATGCACGATAATGCCAATTTCAACCGATTCCGATAATCGATAATTTTATACTTCTTGCAGCTGATAACCGATAATGTCAACCGATTGCACACTGGAGCGGGACACCGGAGTTGTCAGGTCTGCTACTACAACATCGTGGCGTTCTGGAGCCTCAGCAGCGTACTAGAGCCTTAGTGACACTTGGCTGCGTCCGGTGGTGTACTACAGCCTCAGCAACGATCTGTGGCGTTCGGTGGCGCGCAAGACGTTGAGTATCAAAATTACTATCGGAATACCACCACAACGAGCAAATATTCGGATATTCCAATATTCGGGACCAGCCGTAGTGAAACGACTTCTTCAGACACGGTCAAGAAAGTCCACACGGTTGAGTGCCACGCCATGCTGCGTGTTTTTCTCTGCCCGTGCAGTGCTATGACATCACACACATGTGACAGTACCGTCTGGGAGGGGAGGGGTTGAGGAGTCAGGCATGAGCACAAACCACAACACACAGACCAACGGCAAAAACCAAGATTCCAAGTCTTTATTATTTTCGGATCGTTTTATTGGCTGATTTTTTAATTATCGGAATGACGTCATAATTGCCAAAATTAACCGATAATTATCGGACGCCGATATTATCGTGCATCCCCAGTGCAAAAACAGATTAGGTTTATTTTGGAATGAAGAGTCTGACACACAACTACCACAAATTTATTTAACCGGACTATGTTTTGTTCCTGGGTTGGCCACCAAACCTGTTCTGGGTGAAGTAATATTTCTTAATTCGAGGACATGCTGATACATTTATTCTTCCTTTCATTTTTGAAATCTTTCAGGTGCGTTCTTCACACATAAGATTTTACTTCTTAGGCGACATTTGTTGGATCCCACACTACTGTCAGTTCTCCATTATCACCCTTCAATAAAGATCCTGAAGTATCGCCCGATAATCACTTTTCTTGTCTGGTAGATAACCACCATGGAGACCAACCTGAAGTCCATCGAGGAAGAGAACAAAGTGATCGAGCAGCAGAACGACTCCCTGCTGCATGAGCTGGCCAACCTCAGCCAGTCGCTCATCAACAGCTTAGCCAACATCCAGCTGCCGCACATGGTAAGAAAAGAATCAGCCGCAGCTTTGCAAAAATCGACCCAGAGCAGCTCACGTGTAGATGAGTGTTTGTTCAGTCCTGTGCTTCAAATACAACTTTCACTTCAGAAAGATTACGAGCTCAAAAAGCCATTCATATATTGTATCTCTAGACTCGTCATCTAAGCTCCAGGATAACGTCAGATCATTAACACAAGGTGGTTATCAGCAGTTTTAGAGCACAGTTAGTGTTATTTTGACAGATAATGGCTCAACTTAAGTACAGCATAAATTATCACATCCAGTATAGTTGTTTTTTATATTAATTTTGTTTTATTTTGATTATTTATTGAGAACAATTGCAGTGAAATCTAAAACTGCCATATATTCTCCCAATCTGACCATTTTGCTAGAAATATTATTACGACTGAAATTACTGCAAATAATAACGGGACTGTTTGAATGTTTTTAATTCCTTTAACTGCAAAATTGCAACTTTCTAAAGTGCTAGAATTGATCTCTAATTCATATCTGCGTTATCATTGTTTATTTTATTAGACATGAAGGAAGTCGTAAAGATTAAAATATTTCACTTAACCAAAAGCTTGAATGAACATAAACATTATCTTCATTTTATTATGTTTGACTTTGCTATTTGAAGGTGTTTGAAGCTTCCGTTGGATGTTTGTCTGTGCTGTATTCAATGTGCTAAACGCTGAAATGTTTCTGTGGGACGGCAAAGATTTGAGCTCACCTGAGGACAGCGAACATCTGCTCATGATTTTAAAACAGGGATGTGTAAAAGTCTTTCTGTAGCGACACTCAGGTTTTTCTTCATCTGCTTCTTTCTGTTCGCCACCTTCTTTTTTTCCCAGCAGTTCATGCTGTGCTTCTTCTGTGCTTTACGACGCCTCACAGATTTCCACATAAAGAAACGGCCCCGTTGTTCTTTTTTTTTTTTTGGTTGAGTCTGAGTGAAGTGCTCGTGGCTGTTTTGACGTCATGTTGTCTCAGTGTTGGAAGAAGACTGGGGCTAATTGGATAATCGCTCTTAAAACAGTATAAACCCGAGGTGCTTGATAGCTGGACTCTCGGCTTTTCTTTCCTTCTTCCTTTAATGAGCGGGACCGCTTTATATCAAGTGCAAGAAAAATGTCCGTCTCAACAAGGAATTAGGTCTTCTCAGAATGTAAAAACACTAAAGTGAACCTAAAGCTCTGTTCACATTGCAGGACTTCATTACCAGATCCAAATCTTCAGTCAGATTTTATTTCTTTTTCTAACTGTTGATATTTATTGTAGGATATAATCCAAATAGATCTGTACATAAGATTTCTGTATGTGAACTAAAAATTCTGAGTAAGAAATCGCAAACAATGCCATATCCATTTATGTTTCAGTACCGTTCCTTTCCAGTTTGAGCTGAATTTAAAGCATGGCATATGTTCTTACAGTTATTTACAGTCAGACTATTTGCGTTTCTTTCTCTCCTCTGTTCACTCTGATCAAATCTCAGTAAAAAAACAAGATTCAGAAACTAAACTTTCTACTGCCGTGTGAACAGAGCTTGGAGGGGAAAGGCCTTGTCAAGGCGGACGTTTTTTTTCCCTGAAGCCTTGTGATGGCCGCTTTATGTCTAGCGGACTAATAGACTTCTCTGTACACCCTCTCCTGTAGAGACCGCTGCCACAGAAAGAGGCCCCAGTAAAGCATAACTGCTGTTTACAGATGCCTCCCAGAGTAAGAGATCCATTTATCCTTTATCCAATTATCCTTCTCTTCTGCACTGTCATCCCCCCTCCTATAACTCCTTTAGCTCACTGTAGCGTCGGCACATCACAGCTATCCATTTATACTGCGGAATACAACTCAGGCATGTTAATAGTGGCATTACCAGTAATCTACGAGTGGACGGTCCTAGACTATTACCATCTGTTGCCTTTTAGCGCTTTGCCCCGCAATGACAAAAAGCATATCAGAGAAGCTAAAACTATCATTAAGTTTAGTCCCATTTGAGAATGTCAGGAATTAACTTGTGGCATTGAAATGAGGGGTGGGCGATGTGACGATTGTCCATGATCTTAATTTGGCGTGTGATCTGATTATCAGTAGAATCATACAGGTCATGTTATCAAGAGTGCTATTTGTAAGAGTTTCATTTTAAACATTCAGTTTGCTGCCAACCAGCTAGCTCCAGGCTGTCCCGTCCATATCCTGGTCTCATCTCATGTTGCTGACAGCAGGTTGGCCAGGTCTCTGTTGCAGTAGTTCTTGATGTCATTCAGTTGCTTCTCCAGTGAGTCTCTTGTCCGACAGACTCCATTTTCACTGTCTTGGCCTGCTCTGGGGATGGTAGTCCTTGTTCTGCTCTTCAGGAGGTCCACCACAAGCTGGAAAGCCACACCGACCAAAACCTGTAGCTGATGGATGAGGGTTCATGTGCCTCTATGCAAAGCTTGCTGAAGTTGTAGAGCAGAACAAGGACACCATAAAGACAGTGATGAGATAGCTGAGTACTGCTGCCAGCTGCAGTCCATGACAGTGGAGTTGGAGTCCATCCATGTGATGAGAGACTCACTGGGGAGGCCGCTGAATCACATCAAAGACTGCCACAACAGTGACCCCAGGCTGCAGGAAGGGAAACATGAGATGGGATGAGCAGTGTCTGAACTTCCAAAACAAGTATTCCAGCAGTGCAGATATAAATGACCGCCTCCAATCAGGCCTTCCAGAGTAAAATCTAAGCAAAAACAGGATGCAGAGATTTGTGAGTTGGGGCTTCAGCCTTGAGTTGTTGTAACAGGATGTGCATCCAGGCAACATGATTGTGGCATTATGATTTTAATTATAAGTGGTCCAGAGGTTAAGGCTCTGGGTTACTGATTCAGAAAGTTGGAGGTTCAAGCCTCTTTGCCACCAAGCCGCCACTGTGTGGTCCTTGAACAAAGCCCTTGATCTTGTGTGTTCCAGGAGTGTCTTATCATGGCTGACCCTGCACTCTGATCACAACTTCCCTATAAGCTTGGATAGGTAAAAACAAAAAATGTCAAAGTGCTGTAATGCTTTTGTGTATTACATCTTAAAATGGCCACATCGCCCACCCCTAACTGGAATGGAAGCATGATTAGTTGAAGAACAAATACATGAACTGAAATAATTTGAGACTTGAATCTTTGGCCTTTTGATGCAAATTAAATTTATATAATGATGAAAAAAGAAGAGGATTTTGTTTAGCAGTTAACATGAAGTTCTACAATCCTAGATGTGATCTGGAATCAGAAAAGGTCTAATTGGTTGAGTTGATACACAGTATGAATGATGCAATGACTGCTGTGCAGTTTTGGTAGGTAATTGGCAAACTTAAGCAGCACCAGTTAACTCAAATACTTTATGCTCAACACAGATTTCAAGATCAAATGTTTCCTGCCTTGATATGTCCAAAGGCCACAGCCCCTCTCTCAAAGGGTTAAGAACAAGAAAACATATTTTTGTGCAATATTCTGCTGCACAAAAGACAATAAATTGTTCACTCTTAAGAGGTGATTGATTTAGGTAATCAATAAATGTGTACAGGCCTAAAGGAAACTGTTTGAAATGTACAAAGGTACAGAAAACCCAGTGCTTATTCCAGAACAGTGGGTGGCACTGGATAAATCTGCAAAATCATATCTAGTGTTGAGAACATTTATAAAATCCTTGTTTTTCTCTGGGTTGCCATTCACGGTTAATAAAGTGAAAAAATTTACACTGCAGGTCAGTGGCCACCTCAAAGCATACAGGAAACAGTATTTATTATATTTACACTGTAAGTTAACTGACACTGGACATATTTGAAGTGCACAATCATGAAATTTGGGTATAATTTCCAGGAAAATTTGACTGAGAAAACAAAAATAGGTTAAAAGGAACTGGGCCCACAATTAAGCCTTGATGTATGCCAAAAACTACACTCACCAACAGGAATGCCAACCTTTCACACAGAACTTACCAAGTTTAAATCTGGTTTAAAAACACAGCTCACATGCTTCGTCAACTGACATTTAACCCAACCAATAAAGCTTTTTCTGAAGCCAAAGCTGCTCCAACTCTGAGAAATATTTGAACAACCAAAACTCCCAGTCGGCTAAGGTGAATTTCCAGTTGTGTCTCTTTCATCTGCCCATTAACTTCCCATTAGTTTTTAACATCCTGATTTTGTCTCCATATGCTAAACATTAACCTTCCATCTACCCATCAGCTAACCATCCCTCTCCTGATTTTTGCATGGTTTGGAGTTGCATTTTGTAGACCACAGATTGATATAGAATATTTAAAACTTAGTATAAAGAGAGTATCTCAGTGGAATTGTGAGCCATGCTTCCCCGACGGTGTCCCCTTCCTCCCCTGCTGCCCGCCTGCCTTCCAAACCTTTCCCACAATGTTTTATACAGAAAATACACCGACTGCTTGTACAAGCGCGCGCGCCACCTCTAATCGGCCTGATTGTTTGTTTCTTCATGGGTTTCTTTCCCCTCACAGGAACCAATGAATGAACAGAACTTTGACACTTATGTGAGTACACTGACAGACATGTACACCCACCAGGACCAGTACCAGAGCCCGGAGAACAAGGCGCTGCTGGAGAACATCAAACAGGCCGTTCAGGGCATCCAGGTGTAGCCCTGTCTGAGGCCAAAATAGCAAATGCAAAGCAAAAACAACAAAGGAGAAAAAAAAGGTGAAAAAGAGGGGATGGGTTGTTTTTTGCTGCTGTAATCTACCATAGTTCTTTTATTTCTTCTGCGGTTATGCTCTCAACTCCATGGGTCTCTTTTTTATTATGTTGATTGTTGTTGCCTTGCTTTGAAAAACAACGTTTTAAACAAACATTCACGTTTTGTACATTTTCATATGACCTAATATAATGTGATGTACTGTTTATAGCTGCTAATGTATGCACATTCTAGTGTATATGTATGTATTTATTTATTGTAAGCTTGAATCATTCCTTATTTTAATGCGATTTACATTCATCAAAAAACTGGGCGTCACGGGTTTAACAGGGAGCAGAGCGGCGAGTGGAACACGAAGAGCAATCACTTCCGAAAGGCTTTTCTCACGAGCTGTAAAGCTGGAAGTTGTTCACTGATTTTTTTTTTCTTCCTTTGTTTTTTAATGTCTCAAAGTGGACACTAATGTTACTGTAAATCTTTAGCTAAAAATGATGAGAAGAACCAATGCTGTAAGCAACAAGAAGATTTCAAACATCATGACACGGAAACTTTCTGGTGCAAATCCCATCATCCCCTTCGGAGTTGTTTCATTTCAAACTGTCCTGTTCTGCTTTTTCTTTGTTCATGCAAAGAACGAAGTGCGAAGAACAATGGCTACAGAAAATGTAGGAGACAATCTGCTCGTGTGAATTTATTTTAAATCATCAACTAGCTAATAGGACAGCGTGTCAGCAATATTGGTATGATAATATTAAATCGTTTCTTTAGATATGGGATGCAATCTATATGAGAAAATGTTTGGGTATATGCAATTTCTTATGAATAAAACTAGCAAAGAGCTGATAGATCTTTTTACTAACTATAAATGTATTGCGTTTTGTATAAACCTTTTACTACAATCATGTTTTAGGAATCTGACACGGGTGAAAGGACTTTGGTTCTGTCATGTTCGACTTTGCACAGGGACACCTTTGTTTCCATGTTTTGATGTTTTTATTGTCGATTAAGAGGCACTTAGCAGGCAAAAGGATCTGTAGATACGACTTTTCTTTCTAAAGGCTGACGGCTCCGCTGGACTTACAGGGTCAAACGTCCCCCATTCGTCATTGTATATTGCACTCGTTCTGTAGAAAACGTCTTTCCAATCATGCATCTTATTGTCTGAGCCACAGTGGGACATGATGCCAGACGACATGATGACCAAGCACCGCTTTTTTAAAAAAGAATTATCTTTGTTATTGAAAAGATGAACGAGAACTGGAGCCAGCAGTCGTAACGCGATGTCTGTGCACTGAATTTACCGACTGAGTATTTGCTCTGAATGGGCCTTATGATGACATTCGGTCTGAAATCACAGTACTGATGGAGTATGTTTTCTGAACACCGTCGATCATGCATGCACTTTATTGGAGTATGTTAAAGTATTATCACGTGGTAAATGAAGCAAAAACTGTACAGCGAGTTTGTGGAAACTGTGACTTCGACAAGACTTTGTGCTGGCGATGCCTGTTTGAAATCAACATGGAGCAAATTTTACTGAGCTGATGTGTTACTTAAAGGAAAACTCCCCCTCTGATCTCCCCACACTGTTGATCTCCCCAATGCCACAGCTTTGTCTTCTTTTCAAAGACTTACAATACTGAACCACACTGACCAACGTCTTCAGATGTGTTTCAAAACATGAATGCACAGCTGCTGCAAAAAAAAATCAATAGTGAAATGTTAATCATCTTATTAATAGTGGAAGCAAATTCTATACCATGTGTGAATAGAGTGGCAAAAACTGGAGGAGGGATTCTATAGAAGCTCAATTTATTTCCTGCACAGACGATGTTATTGTGACAGTGATGAATAGGTTTTGTGCCAAATTAATGGAAAAAAACACAATTTGAAAGCTGAAATAATTCATTCTTGCATAGCATTATATCATTCAGAAAGTTGAGAAACGCTGACGATATTATCAAAAGAAATATTTGAAATGAGAAAGTCTGTTTGGGATACAAAATATGGAAGCAGCAACTTCTTTGACTTCGCAGCTTAACGATAACAGTTAAAGTGATGCAAAGGCCATCACTTTACAGGGAGTTCAGCAATAAAACAGCAGTATGACTTTATACTGGGTTTCTTCTAAAACATTACATTTTAAATGACAAATAATTGCCATCCAAATAACTGTGATTAACGATTTGTCTCTTTCCTGTTCATTTTATTAGTTTTAGATTAGTGGTATTGGCACCTTTGAACACCATCTTTTTGCTGCAAATCGACAAACAAATCCTCCAAGTTACTGGGCTCCTTCTTCATTTGGCCGTGGTGGTGGTGGTGTTGCTGTGGTGTTTGGCTTTGCAGCTAAATCCATGATGTTAATGTCAATAGATGCTCATTGAAATGCAGCTGGTAGAATATCAGCAGTTGAGCACACTGATATCAACAGTTGGTGCCATTAAAATGTAGCAGAAGAACGTTTGGGAAAACGGTGGAAAAACATTGCAGTGAGTCAAAATGACATTTCTGTTAGTTTCATCCAACATATCTGACGATTTTACAAAATGACAGCTCGATTCGTTTGCTGATCAAATTTAAAAACCAATTCCTCCTTTACGTGGAGCTTACTGGGAACATTTTTATGTGAGGCAACATGAGGTTGGATTGCTATGGTGCTATAAACTGTATATGGCCTGTCCGTCCTGATTGAACCTCACTCTGTTTAGAACGAAATTCATCAAAAGACTCATTACTGCAGTTCAGTGACAACTATCAGATATCAGATCAACTTAATAAAGTCAGCATTGGTTTCAATACTGATCTAACATTGCAGCATCACTCTTTTCTTAAGAAATAGTTTAGGCATAACACAAACGTCATTCCTTTCAACTGCAGTCAGGTGCAAATACAAATGTGTCTGATATGCCTCATCACTATTGATGACGTAAAAATATTTACTTTTGTATTATGGGTGAACTGACCCTTTAAATTAAAGCAGTGATCTCAAACTTCCACATATATGAAATATGACAGGCAGGCTTTGATATGAAAGACATAATCTTTGCTAAGAAGCCATGAAACCCTTGAACTTATAAAATTTCACAGCGGGAGAAACAAACCAAACTGCAAACGGGGAGTTTTCCTTTAAAGATGTTTCTTCTTTGGACATTTACTGCAAAGTGTCATTCCCTGACTTCACATCTCTATCCAGAGCTTTGCGTCTGCAGCTTCCTGCCAGTAAACTACTGCATTAGATAGGCTGACAGCTTGTATTTTTATTTAGTCAGTTATTCTTACTGATAACAAAGGAAATGGGAATTAAAGCACAATTCTGCCACTTAAAGACAGTCAATAGACTAGATATTGTAATATCAGATGTAAAAGCTAAACTGTAACTATTTACATAGAGAATCTCAACACTAACATGTGACATGCTAGAATGCAAAAGAAATCCATATGAATATTTGTGAAATCATCAGTTTATGAAACTGTTAGTTTCTTTTCAGCAGTGCACTGATAAGGGGTTTTTATACAACATTCGTTTTCTCTCCTTTTACCCCTTCTTCTCTGTTACTCGCAAACTTTCGACAACAGTTTTCTTACCACATGGCATGGGTTTTCGTTGATATTTTTGCTGTATGTTTAAGGTCACGAGTTGCTACGTGATATTTTAATTTGACTTGTGAAGTTTGTACAATTTTTATCATGCTGGTGTTGGCATCTCTTGCTCTGAATAAATCTTGTGTTGCAACACTGATTACGACCTCTTCTTGTTTTGAAGACTGACGATTAGTCATGTTAATAACGTACAGTAGGCCAGGAACATGTTTCATTCTACACTAACATGCTTCATTTTGCTTTACTTTGTCTTCCTTCTGGGCAGCCATTCACGGATTCAGTTATAAAGAAAAAACAACTCAAGGATGATGCAAATACATAACCTGCCGCAGAAAAGAGCTCATTGATCCGGACAGAAAATAGAAGATCACCTTATTTTAAACCCACTGGCAGCTTGACTGAATGATATTTTAGTGCTCAGAATATATTTAAAAATAGTAAAAAAAAAAGGAAACTTATATTATAGAATAAAATACTGCATTAAAACTTCTGCATTCAAAATGTTACTAGAGTAAATATCAGTAAAACGTTAATGTATCGAACACAAGGTTAAGCAGAATTCCCCTTTTATGTCGTTTATCATTATTAGCATATAAGCAGCATTACAGTGTTGTAGCTGGTTGTGGTAAAGCTAATGTTTACCAGGCCAACTATTGGACGCGATATTCAACATATTCCCAATATATCTTTAACAAATTCCCAACAAACCTAATTCAAAAACACACTCTAATGCAGCCGCCTCTCACTATCTGCAGTCACCAAGATCAACATCTAATTGGTTACACATCACGACTAACAGAATTTAAAAAACACTGTAGATATGTTGAAAATTTGTCTTTTAATTAAACCTGAAGCAAACTCAAATAAATAAGGGTGTTTCAACAAAGTTTTATGTTGGAGTTTGTATTATTTTAAATCTTACCACCAAGATTTTAATTTTAAGTATATCAGTACCGAGTTGTCAGTCTCCTTGATTAATAATAATTAACACCAGTATTGAAGAAAAAATAATTACACACCATTATTGTCTTTTGGTTTTTTATATGTTATTTGATATATCTCTTTTGGTTTTCATAGTTTATGGAAGAGAACAAGATTGTAAGATTTAACTTTACAAGTAAACCTGTAGTGAAAAGGGTAAAAATCACACTGATGCACGTATGTACAATAAAAAACACACACATGCATTAAATTTACTATTTTACAGTGATCACTCATTTAAGTTCATTAATGTGACTATACGAATATGAAAACTTTATCAAAAGCCCAGAGGATCTCAAGGTGTTTCAAATTAAAAAGCCATCAGGTTAGGCAGGTAGTTAAAATCTGCTGTTACACCAGCATTGTTGTGTGGTCATGCAAAGTGGTAAGGCACAAAGCTGGACTGTGAACTAGTCCCTGGTGTCCTAAAAGTCTCAGGCTGTGTTTGAGGCAATTACTTAGTTGTAATTTGATTTATGGCAATTTCATTTGGCAATATACACCACAAAAGCACAATTAAAAACTGATATGACTGTAAAACTTTGTCTTAATTTATGTCAAGATCTAGTTTTACTACCTGTAATATTTGAGAGTTTTATGCATATATTTAAACAAATTTGTGATAAAACCAAATGATCACGAATAAGCTGACACAGAAAACAGAATAAGGCCTTTTTTTTTAAAGATGCAGGATGTGTGTGCATGTTCCTGGTGTGACACAAGGCAGCTTATTTTGGCTGCACATGATCAAGCTTAGCTCTGCCTGGTGTTTGACCTCACCTTCACCGTCCAGAGGATCCTGGTATTTTGCCAACATGCAGCGGCAGAACAATGGTTCAGTGTGGCTGCCAAGGTGAGAGGAATATCCCAGATGTG